>JAHXMU010000027.1:2051091-2091567 GCA_019455685.1 Philornis downsi | reverse complement strand
GTGAATACTGTGTAACAAAGTACATATACTGTCTGTTACGATAACCTTATTATTATTATTATTATTATTATTTGTAGTAAAGTCAATAAATCTCAGGATTAAGGGGCCTAACTTTGAAGATTTTTTGACATTTTAAAGATTTTATCATCCTAGTTCAGCACTTCGACGATTGGCGATTTTACCTCTAGAAATGATATTAAAACTTTAGCTGGACTCCATCAGAACACCAGATTTTTGCAAGAAACAACTGCTGCTTTCCAAAACCAAGCAGTGTGAAATCATTTTTTCCTTAACACAATATTTTTTTAAATTGCTTTAATGTAAATATTAAAATTAAAGTTACTTTACTAGTATATTCCATAGAAGAAATGTAATTTTAATATAGGTAATTTTAATTTAGGTTAGGTCAGTGTGCCAGTTTGAATAGACAAACTCACTTAGACTGTATAGTTCATTGTGATACCACGGAAACTAGAGATATTGATGTCTCTAGTTTCCCCCATTGAACCATCCTGAGCGACTCAAGGAGCTCTTAAGTTGGACAATATCTATATCATTCAGATCTCCTGGGTCCATAAAGAAGTAAGAAGGCAGGGTTTGATCTCTGACTGTTCGCTAGGGCGGGGCAATTGCATGGAAGATGTTCTACTGATTCCTCTCCCTCTTCATCGCCACAGCTCCTGCAGAATTCACTAGTAGCAACCCTCAATCTCACGCATGTCTTCCAATCAGACAGTGTCTCGTCATGACGGATACAAGCAATGAGACATCGGGTCTTGACAGCGACAGGAGTGTGTGGGAACGCTCCAGATCAAGGCCAGGCCACATCTGCCTGGATTAATTACAGCCTGGGACAGACTCCCACCTGCCAAGTGCTCTATCAGACTCCAACTCAGCTGGAATCTGCAAGGTTGTTCCTAGTCATGCTAATTCGTCTGCTCTGCATTTCCCTGGTATGTCCCTGTGGCCCGGCACCAACATAAGGTGAATGTTGAAATGCTGAGCCATCTCATTAAGAGATCTGCGCCTATTCAGGGCTGATGTTGATTTCAGAAAGACAGAATCGTGGGACTTAATGGCAGCTTGACTGTCAGAGACTATGTTAATCCCCACCGTGGTAGGATAAACACTACAGTGATCAGGTAGTCTTCCTGCTATACTTAGCTTTAGGTCTTTGGAGTAGACCCCGAAATCTACCCGATTATTTAATTTTGAGTCGTCAGTGCAGAAGTCGGTATACAGTCTTGCACCAGGATAAGTATATGGTACTTCTTGTCGAACAGTGGTTCAGCCAGAGTGTAGTCAACAGTGCCTGCTATGTCAGGCACCATATTAAGGATCACACTATGATCATAACCTCTGGTTGATCACTGTGAAACCTATCATGGTCTTACAGCCGTAGCTGCTGTAGTCTGAATACTAATTACGTCCAGAGGTAGTAAATACAAAATTACATTTAGATCATCATCGCTGCAGACAGGAGCTAGACCAGGCACTTCATTGAGGACTTAGAAGTACACCGAGGACAGAGCGGTTTCGACGTGACTCCACTTGCCCCTGGGAATGGTGTCATCTACATCTCCCCTGTATATGACCGCTACCACCAGTCTGTCCTTGAATACCTTAGCAAAGGACCTTGGACCAGTGGTATCACTGATCACTTTGGACCTTTTGGATACTGGCACGTCATCAGCCTCTTCTCTGCCAACTTCACAGCAGGCGATGCATCCTGCTAGGCTAGGCTAGGCGCCGATCGTTCGACCTTTTCTTCGAAGGGCTGGTGTGTGTGCCTCCCGAGACCGAGGTCTCAGGCAAATTCTCAACCTTGGAATAGGTCGAATCACTGTGCTTGTTGACAGGCCCTGTCTCCTTCTTGTCCATCGTCGTGTTCGTATTGTTTCCTGTATCGTTTCATGCAATGTGTGCCGTCGTCTGTATTGGTGTAGCTTTTTGTGTATGATCCAATTTTAGTTTATTGCTATTTTTGTCTTGTTTCATGTTTGGTCCAACGAGTGCAGGGGTAAGTAGGTTCATCACGTCATAACCCCCATTAACGCGATAAGGGCTTTTATACTACACTGAGGCGTCCAATTATCAGCAAGGATCGCACTCTAATACAGTTGGTAACACCTGACTGCAAACCTGAAAGCCCTGAGGGTGGGCCGCATAACACTCAGAGACTTATAGGGTAATTTTTTAAGATTTAAGTTTTAAAGGTTGGCAGCACTGGTTGGTAATGGCGTCCAAACGTCATCTGTCAAAGTGAAAAGAGTACAGTATACTCTGCCATTTTATCATGGAAAGACTAATCGTTTGTTATTTATTCGTTGAAATTTATTATCAAATTTCGTGCTCTGTGACAAATGTGCATCGTTTGATACGACCATTTTATGGTCGTCATAATCGATCTGCTGAATCAACAATTCGTGCTGTTATCTCCAAATTTCGCACCAAATTTACTTTGTTGGACATAAAATCATCGACTCGCATGCGTACAATGCGTACCTAAGAAAATATTGCAGCCGTAGCGACCAATGTTAATGACGATCGTGAAATGTCAATTTGTCGCCGTTCTCAGCGATTGGGCATGTGTTACTCAACCTCAAGGCATTTTTTTTTTTGCCTCAATTGACTGAGTTGGACTTGTTTGACATGTGGTTTCATCAGGACGGTGCAACATGCCACACTGCTCGTGAAACAATGGATATGTTGAGGGATGAATTTGATGAGCAACTTATTTCTCGAATTGGCCCTGTGAGTTGGCTCCAAGATCTTGCGATTTAACGCCTCTTGATTATTTCTTGTGGGGTCATGTTAAGTCGTTAGTCTATGTGGACAAGCCGAACGCTATTGAAGTCTTACAGGATAACATAACGCGCGTTATTCGTGGAATACAGGCCGAAATGCTCAAAAAGGTGACAAAAAATGTGACCTTCCAAATGTATATTTTGAGACGGAGTCGCAGACAACATTTACATGAAATTATCTTTAAAAATTAATTGGCAAAGACCAATGTGAGTAATCTTTGGTTGTATTACATTCCATAATAGAAAGGTGATGTTAGGCCCCTGAGCCGCCACAAGATTTCTGCCCTCGGATCCTCACGATCCTTTATGCTGGGAAAAAATAATTTCAATTGCCTTTTAAAATGATATGCATTTAAATTATTTTAAATTTGACTCACAAATAAAAATAGAGGCCAAGTTGCACATTTTCTCAACAATTGTTAAAAAAGCTGTCACTGGACCATTTCTTCTTGCTTTGAAAAGCCGAAGTAAAGTAATTGCAAAGTTAAAGTAATTGCATTAACTTTTTGTAAGGTAGTCTATTTTACAACCTGTAAAAACCCAACCTAAAATATAAATTGTAAAATATTTGGAAATAAAATATTACTAACTTTTTGAATTGTTTCACATTCCGTTTCGATTTTGAATATGAGTAGATACTTGAAAAGCAATTGTGGAAGTTTTGGTATTTCTGCGGAGATGGTTAGTACACGCAGCTATCGATCGCAGCCATCTATCAATATTTGAGCGGCCTTCAACTTGATGTGTCTAAGGAACATTTGGAGTAGTCGGGTAACCAGCAAGTTTTGTGAATACTTCCCAAACTGTGACGTTCGGTATTTGTTAATTATCTGTTTGCTTTGAAAACTGAACTGGTTGCTTAGAAATTTTTCAAAAACAAAAATAGCATTCTGTTTTCGAGCCAAAAAGAAGTGAATTGGTAAAAGTATGTTATGGCACTCAATTAATTTATATTCTTCAACAGAGCCTATTGTTTTCACATTTGAAAAATAATTCTAGGAAGTACTAAAGACACCGAAGTTTAAACAAACATGATAGTTATTGGAATATTCTGTGTAATGTATTATAAAGTTATTTTAATTAGCATCAATTAACTGAAAAACATATTTATCAGGCCTATTACTGAAATCGGTTGGACTGGTTTAATTCTGAAGTTCCCATGCCGATCGGTTTCTTTTTACCATATTTTAGATTCCTGTCGATGTTGCTAATTTTCAAAAGAATGATCGCCTCTAGCTTTTAACTATTGGATATGGCAGCTTTAAGCATTTTAAACAAAAACCATATGTTTTATCATTAAAAATAAAAACTAAACTGAAGAGTTGTTTCAATTAGTTGCAATTTAAAAAATATACTATAAATATGCCAGGAATACCAAAAGCGGATGTAATGGACTGACAGAAGGGACTACTCTGTTAAAAAGTTAAGTTGACGAACTTTGAGAGACGCGCCGAATCCTTTATTATATTAATTATATTACCAAAGCTTTTGTTATGATATGGGACACCATAGACCAACCTCTTCAACGATCAAGTATACCAGCAATGTTACAGTTACCACACTTCGGTTTCTTGCTACTGGTGCATTCCAAGAAGTAATTGGTAAAAACATGTTGTTACCAGTACTAAAGCTTTATTGATACGAAAAACCATTGCTGCCGAAGATATTGATATCAGCCTAGGAAAATGTATTGTTTCAACGCTGATTTGGAGGGTAAAACAGCAGCTGAAAGGTATTTATGTCTACATTGACTAAGGATTCGAATGATAACCAGCGAAAAGCGGAATCAGCTGTGGTTTCCTCAACATGAGACAAAATGTATTTGTTGTAATGGCCGACAACTGTTTTTTTACTTTCTTTCTTTTCTGCAACTCCATGAGTTCCACAAATATTTTTCTTGTGCTACATTCCTTTCCCATAAAACAATGAATTTCAAATAAACAAATTTAAAAGAAAATTCTTGGATTCTATGCCGTTTGCTTTGGTTTATATATGGATTGACAATGTGATAAATTATAAGTAACTCTTTATCTCTTTGTTCAGAGAAAAAATTTGGTTAGCGCGGAAAAAAGGCAGCAGCACTTAGCTTAAAAACTTACTTCATCTAATCTGTAGTAGTTTTTTTTAGTAATAATGAAATTGTGTAATTGCTTATTATAAAATTGAATGTTGGTTATTGTTATATTCAAATTTAAAAATAATAAATCAAACCCAATATTATTTAATCACAACAGATACTTTTACGTATTTTCTTTGTGTTTAATTAAGCAAAGTTTCGTTCCAAATAAATTGTTCTCTTTTTGATTTTTGAAAATTACTATCAATTAATTAATAGTTATTAATTAATTAATAAATAATTTTCGACAAGAACTGCGTCTTGTTAAAGACATAAAGTCAAGCTTCTAACATGTATTTGTACGAGGACTACATCGAAATATGAACTCATGTCGTTCATTTCAATCAGGTCCAAAGCCAAAGTCATATATCTAAAGTACCTCTCATTTATATCGACGTAGCTCGATATGAAACATCCGCTGAAATATTGTTCAACAAACGTGTCCCCAGTTATATTGATATCATTAAAGATATTTAAACTATTGTGATTCCTTCTCGCATCTATCAGTTAATTGGTATCTCAATTAATCACAACATTGAGAAGATTAAGTTGGTGTAATTTGTCTTCTTTATTTGGGAAAATCTTCATTATGTACTGGTTGTTTACAACAAATTTTGCAATCCCTTTTTTTTTGTTTGCCAAAATCATTTTATTTTGGAAACATGTTTTTCCTTCAGAAAATTTTTAAATTAATTTTGTTTGAATAAAATGAAATGTTTCGAAATATTTAAGTAGTAAAATGCTCATTACAAAATTAGACAAAATAAGGATAAGTGTAGAAAATGTACTATTTGTAAGTAACAACTTGTGAAGTATATTTTTTAGCAATTAGTTTATTCACAAGCTTCTCTAAAGTGTTGTCTTTGTTATAACTTTCTACAACAATTGCAAAACGCTATTGTTATCTTCCACTCAAATATTCTTCAACATTTGCTATGTTTTTCCAGTCTATTAATTGTTGTCTTTAGAGTCGTTTTTGTAGATTATATTGAAATTTTTGAACTTGGGCTTAAGATTTCAAGATTTCATGTGAATTCCTTAAATATTTCTGAAACATTCTGATTAATATGGTTCCGCATTTCACATGAACAACTTTTTAAGCCAAATTTATAAAGTGGTGAAATAATAAAATTTATGATTTGTAATATTTGTTAGAATTAAAGTTCTCATAAGATGACCGTTTTTCTATGTTCTTTAATAAAATCTTAAAGTGCAAGGGAGGCATGAAAATAAGAGACCAGTTATCCACAAATGGCGGAAATGTCATTGGATTTGACATTTTTGGTTAATTAAAAAAACAAATTTTGTGAACAAATAATGCGGTTTTTAATTTATTTTGCAAAATGTTAACAAGCATTTATTTTAAAATAAAATTACACATTTTGATTTTCACTGAGAAAAGCACAGTAGTTTAACTTCTTAACCACTACTCTTTTGCGTAACCACTTTTATTTAAAGGTTTGATACAAGCGAATCTGAGTGAATAACTCTGTAACTCCAGTAAAACACGACTAAGATTTGCTCGATAAGAGAACACGATAACAGGTTGTTTTCACAGATTTAGGGTTAATATGGGCATTTATCGCAAACAAAGTTAAATCTGTCTGATCGATCTGCTAGAGTGTAATCCCCTTTACTCCCTCAGCATCAAACTGTGGTAAACAAGCAGGAAATCCATGAACTTTTACACTTTCGCACAATTGAATAAAAGATATGACTTAGAAATATATGTGTTAAGTTAGTTAATCGGTAGATCCATTTACAATCTCCTCTAAGATCCGCCATAATACTAAGCTGTACCAAGTTTTTAGAAGTTTCATTATATCGTTTCGGATACCGTTTAATCGACTGAGTAAGTCATGAAACAAATTCGATTGAAAGATATTTGGTGTGTTATTAAACGCTTGACGCGTACAATGTTATAAAGAATTAGGTGCAATTGAAAGATATGAGCGTAGGAATATGAATGAAGGGTATGAAAGTAGGAGTGTGGATGCTTGAATATTCGGTGAATGTAGCCCATTTACAATCCTCGGTTACGATCGGGGAGAATATTAGTTTGTGCCAAGTTTTAAGCAGTTTTGATGAGATTAATCATTTACCGTGTCTGCTAGCCGACATGGATATCAATTCATGGCCAGAAGATAATTGGATAATTGGTACTCTAGACGTTTTTTTCTGCGTTATATTTTTGCGTATTCATTCGTCAAGGTGTATAAATATTTTTGTGAAAACTTAAATTCCATTATCCATTCCGAAGTCCATTATTTAAGGACTATCGTCTGGAATGTACTGACATTTTATGGAGAATATTTCTCTATCCGATTAGCTTATGTTCTTGCCAAATGTGAATGTGTGATCACTACCATCCCTAAGATGCAATGGATTGCACAGAGGTGGACATGATATAAAATCTAAATGTCGATTTGAGGATGGCTACAGACTTAGGCACCCTATCCTAATGTTTAACTTTGTATACGCTCGAATATTCACAATCCCTAAATAAAGCACAATATTTTTTTGATGAAGATGATTCATATCTAAAAACGTACGAAAGGGAAAACCGATCAAACAAAGTATATATGTATTAGGTATTATGACTACCGTAGAACAATGTATGACTTAAAAACTATGTGGCCTTTGTGACAGCAATAAAATTGTATTGCAATCTATTAATGCCAAACTAGAACGGAAGAATGACCTTAGTTTGCATAGATTTATATCTATATCTGTTATTATCAATATCTCCGATAACGGATTCAGACTATTCAGTTCAACCGCAGCAATGAATTTTATATGTATGCTACGTAATTCAGGTATCCTTTGCTCAAAACTCGAGAAAATAGATTATTCACGTGACAGTAGATTAAAAGCGTGCTCCTATCATCATGGACGCCGGTTACAATCTGGTTACAACCAGCAAACCGAAAGTAACCAAGCAGCAGCGTATAGATGACACTGCAGCCAACTTTAGTGCCGTTGCAGAATACATGAGGTTGAAGTGGAGTGGAGGCAAAAGGTTACGAACCGTGATGGAAAATTGATTATAGATAGGAGAAGATTCTGTAAATATAGATATGTCATTTTTGCATCTAGCTATTTCAGATGCCAACTATGCCATTATCAAACCAAAATGATGCCAGACTAGTAATATTATACCAAATTCATTCATTCATTCGCCAAATTTGTTTGGAGCGCAGTGTGGACGTTGGCAACTGTAACTTTGGAGTGGTGAATGATTTTTCACCCAGGGCCCGCTATCGGTGATATACCTTATCTTACCTTGAATATTGCTTGCAAACTGGGTCTATTATGGACTAAGCAAGGGATTTACTGGTACCTGGTACAGCCAAGTTAAACTTCGACTATCCACCGCAACTGTCAACCTTTTCTTCCACCCGGAAGATACCAAATTGATTATGCTAATATGGAACATAATTCCCATTGGCGGAGGACGGGGCAACACCCATCAGTACCTGAAGGGCATCTGTCGATACCGTACGACATACTAGCACAAGCCAACAACACCACTCTCTGACAAGAGAGGATATTACGATACGCGAATGCAGACTTCACCGAATCGCACCACACAGGGGAGGCGTTAGTTGCCATGGCAACAAACAGACCGTGATAAACGATGCGACAAGCTCGTCTGCAAAGCCCCCAGTCACTTCTAAGTACACGTTCAGACTCCGTAACACCCGAAAATGTTTAGCTTTTGATTCATTGAATTCGAGTTAACTAATTATATAGGGATTAATGGGTAAAAAAATCCAATTTCCGTTTATTCGACCAACAGACAGAGAAACAGAGAAATTATCAGAGAAGTTCTATTCGAATTTTCTCGGTGTCGCAAAATTAGGTAAAAATTTAAGTTTTTACTCACAAAGTCTGTACTATTAAAAAAATAAACTTTGGACGATGTATGAATTCTTAGCATTTTTAAAAAAATCTGGCTTTCATATCTGAAATATATAACCTTTTTGGGGTTTTTGTCAAGACAGAGATCAACAAAAAAACGATAAATCGGACCTGATTTTCTGCACAATAATATATAGGTAATGATGTAATTTTTACTACTTATATTCAAACAGATTTTAAGTAGCTAAATTCAACTTTAAAGAATTGAAAGTTTCAAAAATTTACTGATCGATAAATTTTCTATACTTGTGGGTAAAAATATGTCTCCACTCTCCTTTTAAAATCTCGGTTAAAATAACTGCGGTCAATGTCATAAAAAGTTACCAGAAAGTCAACATCAATCACGACAACTTCGTGATATGTTGTATTAGGTTATAGAATATGAACTATCTGAGGGACAAATATGCGGTATGCTACTGTATTCTATTGATATAGAAGAAACTATGTCCCCTCCAAAAAAATTCGTGCTACCGGGCAAAGTAACAGTAAATTGCTATCAATCACGAAATACGTTACGTGAAAGGTTGCGGCACTGTCTGTACACTTTAACATCTGTAACAGTTGCACACCATGGACTACAAGAGGTGTACAGATAACATTTGGTGCATATGCCAATGGGATGGAACGAAATATGTCATCAAAATCAGGGCGGTGCCGCTCTATCTTTAATAATCCATTAAAATGTTCAAAATTTGCTGATCGAGCGCCATACAATTTAAGCAATTAGTTGGTATGAATTACGAAATTATCACGAAGTAGCAATCATTATTACGTTAAGATTGGGGAAAGAGGAGCAATACTGCCCACACAACCTTAAGATTTGAATTGCCATATCTCATGAACTATCAGAAGTAGAAATGTGGTACTCAATATGTGTACTACAGATACAGAAAGCAACAAGTCCTACTTAAAGACTACTCCGATCGATATCACAATTTAAGAGCACGTTACTGTCAACTACGAAATTGCCATGTGCTGTTTTAGGTTATAATTGAACTAAAGAGCGTATGTCCACTCTTACTATACAAATATTTAAGTGACCACGTCTCAAAATTGTTAAGGATAAATATTAGAGATTTTTTATCTCTGCCAATGGCAAAAAATGAATAAGCCCTAGAAATGGCTTACACTTCGAAACGAGATGCATAAATTTTTAATAACACTGAGTGATTGACCAAGCAAGATCACATTAGGAAAAGATTTAACAGAAAATTATGTTACTGATAATTCAATCCCGGTTATATTTTAAGTATGGGGTTAATTATTGTACGATTTAATGAAGGCGTTGCTTAGCATGAGGGATCGCCTAGCATTAATTGAAATGTAGTTTGCTATCCAGTAAATAGTTCATGCCTATTGTTGAAAACTATTAAATACTATTAAATAGTCTCCAATTTAATATTTTATGAATGTTTATAAAAGTGCTTGCATTGTTGAGTTTTCAAACTTTATGTGGCAACTCATTTATAATAATGCGTTTTTATAGACTTTTTTTACAATATATAACTTGAAGCAACTATTGTCAACTGATTCATGTTATTTAGCGAATGTATGTTGCTTTGCACAACAATTCTGTGTTTGTCATTCAACACTTAAGCCCTTTCAACATTTGTAACATCAGAATTATCAATAAATCCCAATGTGTTGACATTTGACACAGTAGAAGTCACAGTTGCTGCAGGAATTATGAAATAATCAAGTGTTTCCAGTGCCGACTCTATCATTTCTGGTGTAATATGGAACGAATGCCCTTCCATTTTTGTAAGTTATCTTATCCCTCTTATAAGTTAGACAGTTTTGTCAACTGATGTGAAACTTTTGAACTTTTGAAAAAGGAAATAAGCACACGGAGAAGAGGAAGTAACGAGAAAGTCTTTCTATGTAACAACTTCTTTTTTTTAAATCTTGCGAGAAAATTAAATGAAGTTAGAAACTGATGGTGGAACTATGTTTCATCTTCCAAATATCTCCATCCAAAAGGAAAATGAGAATTGAAATTATTAAGAGGTCGACGTTAATTGGTGCCGCTTTAACTTAAAATTGTCAAAATGGACAGACCGATTATGAAGACTAGTGTAATCAGTTATTCGAATGGAAGTTAGTAAAAAATTGTTTTAATTCTTAAATTTCGAATCAAAGTGTTTAACCGGTGTTTCTGGAAATTTGAGGAACTTCAACCCAGAGCAGAACCAAATCAGGGACGCTAAAAGTTCGGTCGGGTTGAAGCTTATATCTCCGCCATCATGATTTATACAGCATGCGGGATAAATGGCAGTAGGAAAATGGTTTCTTCTCATAAAATATTTGTAAATTATCACGTCTGCAATTAATGGTATGATTTGCCTCTTGGTAGTAGACTGCGTACAGATTCATCGATGAATATGTGGTTAAAAACCCGAATTTTCTTATTATTCCAGCGGAAAATCGCCAATCGCTCCCTCAAATTTGTGTCGTCTGACTACTACTAATTGTGTAGCTCTTTCTTACATTCTTCAACAATATCGTTGTAGTATTTTTAGTTAACTAATTTAACATAGAATTTTTGTTAAATTGTGAAGAAAGCCAATTTTTCAAGTGTAAGATGTAATACTTGAAATGAAATGTTCTAATTTCTTCCAATCATTAAATGTTATGTTAAAAAAGACACAACACTTGCAAAATATACCGATTTTGCCCGCTGAAAATTCGTCTTTTTTATCCGATTTCATTCACCACTGCCACAATTAGATCGCCTCTTAAAATGCGTATTACTTGGGATGATCTTTTTCAAAATTTATCAATCACTAACATACAGTCAGGTTAGCGAATAACTGCTCCAATTGTTGGAAATATATTGAAAATACGCATTATTCCCAAGCAAGTCCCTCAGTCCCTGTACGGGCAAGTTTGTTTTTCAATGGACCGATTTCACTAAATATTCGTAATGATGAGAACTATGATACAAAGTTTTTATTTTGATGGTGCCGATTATTTCACCAACAAATTACACCAGTTGAGTGTTTTCAAACCATTAAAAAGCAGTACAATACTTAACTCCATTTATTTTCTACGGACATGGATAGAATTAATAAATCTCTTCGATGTGGACCTAAATAATTAAAAAAATAAATTAAAAAAGATTACAATCTAACAGAGATTATTTTGATTGTTGTGCGGCATTTAAGTGGTCTGTTTGCAAACTGGTCCCTTTTGGTCTTATCTTAAAAACTAAAAAAAAGAGTGCACAAAAATTATTTCATATCTTTCCAGCAGATGTACTGAATTCAGCCAAATTTGCCACAAGTTATTCTTTGGCGAATTAAGTCCTGAGATTGAAAATGAAGACAACTGCCATGTCCCTTCTGGTACTTTACATACTAATTTATCAAAATGTAATATTTGATATTTAATTGCACATTACATATCTCCAGATTTGGCTTCTAACCGCTACGGAAATGTCTAATATCGCATTTAATTTATAAGTTTTTTTTTTTGCTAAAAAATCTATTCACATATTGTAGTTTTTTCATGTTGCATCTGGTCCGTTCTTTACGAGTACGTAGCGCGCGAAATTTGAAAATTCTCCTTATTTTTTTAATACAGCTTGTATATGGGTTCAATCATTCATTCGTGTTGGAGATACCATAAAAGATACCTACATTTTTAGAGCTATACGAACAATAGGCAAACATCTAGTTACTGCAATCTACGATTGAGGAATTACAAGAACAAAACACATTGCGTCAAAGTACATGGTGTCCGTCGGGAAGGTATACTTCTTTGTTTGTTTATAATTTCTGATTAAATGAAACAGAACGGATCTTATATTGACAAACGTTTGTTTAATGTCGGCAATTATGTGTGGAATATAATATCAGATAAATGTCAGCCTCTCGTAACCTAACAAATGCGAGCCCTTTTGCGCACACTTTCCATTACAATCTCACACATTTCACGCGGTATCTCATTAACTTCATCACAACTTTTTAGAAGTTTCATTATGATTTACAACAGTTATGGTGCCTACTAGCTGAACAGACGGATAATGTTCAGCCGTTTTGAATAAAAAATACTTGATATTTAAACGCTTTCTTTTGGTTGTTAGAGTTTTACCGTATCAATTAATATATGCCTTGATTCATACGAGTGAAAGTATAAAAAGGAAAGAGGAAAGGGAACCTCATAAACTTTAATTTAAATTAAAGTTTTCCGCGTAGTAAATCGATCTGGATTTTTGGAGATTGACTACTTACTCCCTAATGTAATCATTACAGGATTACAATTAAATTCAATTGCTGACCAGAATGTAATTGTATTGAATATCTTGTTGACTATTTGGTATAAAAGTATCATATACTCGTATAGCAGAAAAAATGCATCTGCAACACTACACATGTTTTGATGTAAAGCTTTATGGGAGATGCATAAAATTCTTTATAAATTTTGCAATTGAACAAAATTATAAAACTTAACAAAAAATTGTTGCATTTAGAGCAAACAAAAAGGGTCATTAATCTTTCCTCCATTATGCAAAACCCTCGGAATAGCGGTTTGTGTTACTAATTCCATAAGCAGCATTCACATTTAACGCACTTGTTTAAAAGAATTGAACAATTTTTCCGGAATTTAATAAACAGTAGGACCAAAATGCGGAAAAGACCATCTTTTAAGTCAAAGATAGATTTTCAGTCAACTTTGGCATACAATTTGAAAGGAAGAAATTGAAACGCTGATATACTATAAGAGCTCTAATTAATGAAAAATATAACCACGTTATTTAAATAATTTAAATGAACAAGGAACGGTTGGCATTCCCGTAAACTTTCTCTCCATAATGCACAACACTCATATCCATAAGCGGCGTTCACATATAAAGCGATTGGTACTTTCCATGGGGCAATTTGTGTTCCATCAAATAGCTTAATTACCACAATTACATGAGTTAGTATTCTTCGGTTCTTTTCTATTTATAAGAAACGATGCAACTCCAATTGAAATCATGTCGTAATAAAATGTCGATGGGGAAGAGGAAAACAAATTTTCATAACTATTCTTTTATATATATTATATATTATATATATTATATATTTATATATTTAAATTGAATTCCATAAATTGGCGTCCATGTTAAGATGTTAGTGCAAAAGTTCGTATAAATGTCCTTTTACCATACATTGCAAAATCATCGGAAAACATGCAAAAACAAAGCATCTGGTTTAAATATATTGCATATCGTTCGCATCGACTAATAGCACAATTCCTGGTTACTTTCCTTTCAACTGAGCTCTACTGTCTCCGTTAAGGGTATTGTGTGCAGCCGTACGATGGAGCGCCCAAAACGATAATACCAGGCGACAGATGCTTCTCTAATTATCACTTGATTTAAATGTCGACAGTTAGGACGCGTTTTGTGCTTAATGAGAGTTTGAATAGAGTGGAGTAGAGCTAATGTCCAATAGCGCTAAACTGTACCGCACTGTAGTGACATTACTCTTAAGACAAGCACATCTAATACTTTTAAGTGCATGCTAATAATCCCAAGAGCTGTTACACAGCAAGGGTTAATAAGAATAGAATGAATGACCATGATTTTTGACACTTAATTTGCAGCATTATGCAAAATTTCTAGTTTTGTACAATTACTGATTCATTTAATTTTATCCAAGAGCCGAAAGTTATCGTCCTTTTGAATCCAGCCGCACGGTGTATTTTATTTGTTTTTGACCTCATTACGATAAATAAAATGAAATCAAGTGACTATTGTCGACTACTCGGGTTACGTTTGCCCGACTGCCTCTCTATGCCTAATGCGTTGTCATGGAATGGTCAAGACAACAAAGTGGGAGCATGCAAGGACAAATTTACAGTCAAGTGTTGATGACAATATTCCTGTCAGCAATATTTGCTGCCTAGGCGATGTTACGGAAAGGCGTATTGTCAATTACAATTGTGCTTTATGTAGACAATGAGCCTTTAAAGGCAATGGAATTACGTTCCCTGTCTTTGGATTAAGTTGCCCTCTAGCATTGCATAGCTATAAAAGAAATAAAAGCCTTAATTACATTATATTATTGCCTTGCGTAATAAAATTAACACACCTGATGGTTGTTACTGGACAAAAAATCCTTGTTAAGGAGAAGAGTGCGATAGAGGAATGGGAAATAACTAATTAATTTAGTGATGAATAAAATCAAGCATAATAATAATTTTTTATATGCTTCATTTCATTTTATTTTATTATGAAAGCGACCATGTAAATCGTGTTTTTATCACAAAGAGCGGTTATAATTTTGAGCTCTAATTAAGTTATGTTTATGAATTAGCAAAAAACTAAAAATATTTCCTAAATAGGTCAAAGGACATCGTTAATCTTTATGATGAGTAACGTATATTTTTATATACGCTGTTTACTTATGTTTACGTGCGACGTTATTCACAGTCCGAGGGCGATCCCAAAACTAGCTGACCTGACGTATAGATGGTGTAGTTTGACAAAAATTGTTTTGGTAAAAAGTGGCAACCTTATAAAATATATGTTTTAAGTTTCAAGGCACCAAGTTGTTTAGTATTTTTACTTGAGCCATCAAAAGTAAATGATCTCAGTGAATTTGTAAACATGGAAAAATTGGTCACCCTTATGTAATTCAATATTTCCATTTTTTAAGGTCTCAGTCCAATCAATATTAAAGCTGAGCTTGACTCTGGGGGAGTCTGTTCCTTCGCTTACGACTGTAAAATATTGGATAGGAGAGTTTAAACGAAACACCTTGACGATTGGAATGTTTTTAACGAGCTGTCAGTAGCGTATTTCTTAACCGAATTAAATTACTATATCAGCTTTGAATTCTGCAGGATAGTGAATAATGAATTTGTCTCAAATTGTATATTTCAAACGAAACTTCTTGCACTGAATGACTGACAATCTTATGGGAGTGATATGACTTTGTCAAAAGCGGATGCATTGAGTGATACAGTGCATTCAAAAGCTGACGGTACAAACTCTAAAGAGAAGAAACTTGTAACTGAAAATTGTCGTTCAAGTTTAAGGAAGAAAGCTGCTGATTTTATGAAACGCATTGCCGATCCACTAGATTCGAAAGATCTATATTTTGTTCAAAAAGTCAATAGCATAAAGATTGCAGTCAATAAGCTTCAGAACCAAAAAAATATACATTTGAAATACCACCCACACCAACCTGCAGGTACAAAGGTATAAATTATTTAATACGACCAAAAATATAACACCTGGAAGGAATACTAGGTAGGATTTATGACTTTTTAAGTTGATTGAGGTTGCCTGGATGATGGACAAGACAATTGCTGCAAATATTTATAGAACATCTTAAAACTTGGCACAGCCTAATATTGGTCCATTCCATTACAAACTCACTGGTTTACCGAAATTCAATTTCAGCCATGTAACTCCTCATATGTAACCTAAATTTTCTTCCACTGAATTGTTTTTAATTTGTTGAAAACTCCGAAATTGACCCCACTCCTTTTGGTGCCTTCCACACAAATGACAAAATTAGCTTATATGTATATTCATAAGTTCTTATATTTTATTCCGTTTGACTAAAATCAGACAAATTTGGAATTTTTTCAGCGCGTGCTACGGTAGCGTTTAAGAATGAAAATGGGCAGAATTGTCTGCCTCCTTATGGAACCTCCCATAGAAATTAATTCTGAATGAAAGCAGGCTGCACTGTCATGCCCATATAAATTAACCGATATACAAAAGTCGGTTATCCTTCTACAATTCCCAAATAGAAGACTTGAGAAAGTTTCAATTTCACGCCTCTTACTCTGCTTTAATTCAGAATATTTTTATAGTTTCACTCGAAGGAACAAAGGTGTATATCATTTAATATCAATAAACGTGGTAACCTCATTTGGCCTCAGTCACACTTATGCAGAAACGCAAAAGGTGATTGATTCCATCTGACTAACATACGTTTGCTGCTTTTTATACTCAATATTAATTCGTACATTGCAATAGTTTATTTTTTTCATCACATTATAATGCTCGCGCAAATGTGAAAAAATCTAACACTAGTTCTGGTACCTCCCATACAATTTAATTACTTTTACCCAAAAAATTCCCAGATTCATATCTTCTATTCAATAGTACAAAATTAAGAACATAAACTCTTACTAACCTTGGTTCTGCGGGTGGAAATGGTATGTATTGCGGCAATCCTGTGAGCAGAGGAGGCATGGTTATCTGTTTGATTTTTCTTAAATTTGATTGAAAATTGCATATTAATATTATGGTCAATCTATATGTTAAGTGCGAGAACGGGTGCGGTTTTCATTTTGAGATTCTACTTTGTTGTGTTCTAAATTTGACCAAATTTGGAGCAAATAAATATTAGATATTATCTGAAGAATATATCCATTAAAAAGGGAATGGTTAAGCGGTCAATTTTTCACAAAAATATTCGAGTTACTGCCGACAATGAATTGGGAGTTATTTGAAGCAAAGTATATTCTAGATAACAGTAACTTGTGTAAGAGGTATCAAAAAGGGTGGGCCGGTATAGCTGTGCGTAGTTGTAAGAAGTTTCTTTAAGATTTACAGCGAATTTTGTAGTTATTTTCATTGGAAAAAATATCTATTTTCTCAAATTATGATTGCTATTGCAAAATAATGATTACAAAATATAAATACTGTTCAATTTTGAAGTTGCTGGACCATACCAATCAGCTTAATTGTGAAAGCTACAATATTGCAAATATAATCCCTTCTTAATTTCAGGCTATGGTTTAAAGTTTCAGAGAATTTAAGGAACTGATGAGAAGAACATGGGATTGACTACGATCATATGTATGCGAGATATACAGTACATATATATGAATATTATCCACTATTATAAATACAACAAGTAGAATTTTTAAAAGTTTTGCTTTACAAATGTAATGGGAGGGGTGTGACAACACCTTCTATTATCAAGTCTATATAATAAATATCTGGCGAAAGTAAATATCTTCTACATTGTCTAAGCCAACAATGGAAAAAGCGCGGTATATCATACAATTTCGTACGCGTGGTTTTATATTTAAAAAAAAAATTAACTCAAAAGATGAATTTTTGTGCAGTGTATTTAGCAGGAGCGTCTCATTACCAACTACCACGATTCAGATTCAACTCGAAGAAGAACTACTCTTTTTATCCCACATCGAGTTGCCCTAATAAAATTTCGTATTTCGGACAATACAGTTTACTTCATTGCCACAGGTCTTTAGTCTAGAATGTGGGATTATTTTTTCTTCCTTCTTGTCTATAGTTTTTTCCCTGAAACTTGCTTCTTAAGTTTGGTCTTTTCATTCTCAGCATTCACATCTAATTTGGTTAAATTTTTGTGCTACTCAAATTCGAAAGTTTATATTTTTAAGCTGTTACATCACAGAATGCATGATTCTAATTTCATGGCTTCAGTTTCTGCCATTTGGCTCCAGGTAGCTGGAGCCGAGTATACATTAAAATAACTTTTTACAAATCTCGAAAGATTGCGATATTATGTCCTGAGAAGAATACATTGACGATATTGGATTCTCTCTTCCTCGTTTGGTACTAAATTGAAAAATTCCTCTTCATCGCGCGCATATCTTGACAGAGGAATCTACATTCGCAATTTTATGACTTTAACATCAATAATTTGTTCAAACTCATTTGACCACTTTCGTTGTACATGTTTGATCTCCTTAAATTAGGATTTCGAAAAATTGAATTTTACCGCACACTGAAGCACAGTCGTAATAATAATCTTTAATTTAATTTTTATAATTCCAGCGTCAATGCTTTTCTTTCTATACGTTGCTTGAGAAATTCCTTTTTCGTGCTCGACTGCACCATAAAAGCAGAATATTTAAAAATATACAAACTCAATTTCATGATGTCAGCTTCGGCCGTTTGTTATGAACAATAGTATTATACTACTTTTATCTAGTAGCTTCTACCCTTATGTACACTTAACCTGTCGCCTATGCTTTAAAGAGAATGGATACTCCCAATTATGTCAATGTACCTTCAGTCATTCCCTGTGTATTATAGTAGTATTTTGGTACGCTTTCACCAATATTTTACCATATGCCGCAAAGAGATTGAACACTCTCAATGTACTCAACATGTCATCATATTTTCAGTTCTTGCTGTGGATAAAAGTACCATTTTTAATTATGTCAGTATGTTTCCAATCGTTTCGTAATAATACCAATTTCGTATAGTCCCATTCCAATTCTACCGCCTAAAAGTACGATTTTCGTTAAATTACCTTCCCATTTCACGTCTAATCTTTAAGATAGATGCAAAGTGTCAATTTTCATGACTATAGGCTTACCCGTCTAGTTTGACCGGTGGTACCATTTTAATCCCCTTTTACCCTATAGAAACACAAATTTTAAATCCTCCTATTTATCGCGCGTTTGGTGTATATCCGCTATATCCGCTGGAGTTAGGTGATGGTACTGTTTTTGGTACTTTTGCCTTGCTTTTGCTTTAAAATCACGAATTTCACGTTGTTATCTATTTATTCAAAGGGTAATATGGACACCAATATTCATAACGCTAGAATCGTTTGAGATTGACAATAGTACCAGATTTGCCCCTTTTTGTTCTTACAGCGTTTCTAATGTGGACACCAATTTCCACGATTCTAGCTCCAGTCGTCTTATCTAGGGATGGCAACAGATTTGTCCCCTTTTTGCAATTTTTACCAGTAAAAGTTAGAATTTCCGTACATCTAACATGGAATTGGAACACGGACACCAATTTTCGTGACTCTAGCTCTAGTCGTTTGTTCTGGGAGATGGTACCGTTTTATCCTGTTTAAATCCCAAAAAGCACGAATTTTCGTAAACCCTTTCTTACAGCATATTTGCTCTGAAAAGGAAATATTTTCATGATACTAACTATGGACGTTTGAGCGGAGCGAAGATACTAAATTTGTCTTCTTTTTACCCTTAAAGTACGAATTTTTAAAAATCCCCTCTTATCGTGCACCTACTCTAGCCTTAATCGTTTAGCCTGCGCAGTAATCAGTTAGTCAGTAACGCTACAATTTTATACAGATAAAGGGAAAATATTCAGTGAAGTGAACTTCACCCAAAGTCCCTTTGCCTTAGTGCCAGGAGCGCCGAAAGTGATATATATGGCACATCGCAAAATTCTTAAAAAAAAAAACAATCCATAGAATTTAGGCTAAATAAAACAAGTAAAATGCCTTCTGAAGTCGATTAAAAAATATATAAGGATCATTGATTTTTGCTAAAGTGGTAAAATTTTATATATATAGGCGCGAGTCAATGCAATCCATTTTCATTCGTAGAACTGTGTTTACTAATTGCTTGATTCGTGCTACGATACGTCGAATTTATTGCAATTGAGTGAAAGACATGAATCCAGGATCAAATGGATTGAGTGAGGTAATTTTTATGGAAGTTATCAGAGAGAGCGTGTGTGTTAATTCGCTCGATTTTTTGTTTTAATTTTGCTAAGCATTACAGTGCAGCACCTTTGCCAGAAACTAAAAAGTTAAATTTCGACAATTCAGTCAATTTATATAGGAGGCACCAGAAGAGGTGTGGATATGCCCGCTATTTTTTGTTCTCAGAACTTAAATCACCAAACGCATGAGTTAAAGCGGTTATTTGTCTGAGAGGTACCAATTTTTCTCGGCTGCTACAGGTCGCTAATTACAAATTACAGAGTAAAGATGGAATTGCGGAAAAGCGGTCAATTTTCATGGGGGTCACTAGAAGGAATTTGACGACGCGGTCCGTTTTTGCTTTTAGATTTCACTTTAGCAAAAAATAAGGTGTACCTAATATGGTACGAACTTTTGAGTCAAATAGGTTATTTTTGTGGAAAATATATCTGGTTGATTTTCTCACATTTTGTCAAGCAGTATAAGCAAATACAATGGACAACAAATTCTTAGTTGCCGCACCATACGAGTTATGAGTTACAGAAAACATTTTTAATTTCTGAGAATCGCAGTACCAGAAGGAGTGGGCTGATATAGCTAACTTAGAATGCTCGGCTACGATCTGGTGCAAAGTTAAAAGAAGTTTCGTAAAGATATTCGGCAGTTATTATGTCCGCCAACCACCCAGATAGACAGACGGATATTGCTCAATTGGCTAAAAAAAAGAGTTTTGAAACACACAAAAGATACTTGATACTTTAAAAGGGTGTTAAATTTTTGGCCGTATCAAATGATATGCATCTTCCTTCCTTCGGGTGATGGTATAATAATGACTTTACCAGAAACATCTCTGCGACGTAATCTGTATTCATTTTCAAAATCTGCTTTGTGAAGATTTTAAATCATAAAGCTTTTTAAAAATAAATATGAGCCTGTAAATGTGCTGACTGTTCCGGTCATTACTATTGGCCGTGGTGGATTTCCCACCTATTTCACATTTTGTCCATAATAAAATGGACAAAATATTAGCTAACACTGTTTCTTAGTAAAAATTAAATGAGATGCATTAATATTTCCTAAAAGGTTCAATTTGGATTCCATTCCTATTTTCAAGGGTAAACAATGATTTAACAAACGCTTGATGTACGTACGTACGACGATGTATGATGTATATATGTAAATCCCCGATAATATATAAGTTAAATCCCCATTCAGTTAGGTGAACAAACTTTAAAGGTAATTTGGTTGTAGTTGTAATTTTAGTTCCTTAATACATACGACGGCGATCTAAAACTAGACACCTCAGTTTATATGGGTTATTTAATTCAACATTTCCAAAAATCTCAGTCCAATCAATATTAAAACCGAGCTAGACTGCAACTATAAGATATTAGGTAGCAGAGTTTAGACGAGACCTTACGAGCTGCCAAGACGGGCACCGTAGTGGTCTACCAATTGAGGTATTCACCCCAGGCAAGATTAAGAAAACCCAGAAAATGGTATTGCATTGGACCGTCGGCTGAAGATGCGTGAGCTAGCTGAAATGATAGACATCTCAAAAAGTGTCATACATCGTATATTGCCCGAATAATATATTTTCTAACTATTTAAAGAGTTTGAAAGTTGTTACTATAAACAAGGTATAGAAGCTATTGAATATCGCTGAAAGAAAAGTGTATCGGACTCAAACAGATTATGTAGAAAAATGTAGACAATGTTTCCCAACTTTTTGTGCCTTCTTTGTTATGTTGGCTAGTTTTGGGACAACCCTCGTATTTGTATCCATTCATAAGTACTAAAGTTTCAAATATAAACTCCTTAGGAGCATCACAGATATTGAATATGAATCTCAAAATGCATATTTTTAAAAATTGTAAATTATTGTGTTATGATTTCTTGTTGCAAATTAATTATCAATTAACTGCTATTACAAATATTTTCTTAAAAGTAAGTAACTGAAGCTCCAATTCCCATCTTCAAATCCCTAAAATTTAAAAATTAAATTCTGCTCAGCACCCCATTACAAACATTCTAAGTGTAAAACGGAGTAAATACAGGTGCGACTCGGCATGTACTGGTGTAGTCTGGAATGTGTGAATCTTTGGCTTGGCTGGTTTACAATGCCTCTGTCCAGCTTACGTTGCTTTCGCTTCCGAAAAATCCATTAATAACATCACAACAACATTAGAACAAACACTACAACTACGTACACAAAGCATGTTGTTATGTGCAACATGCCACACCTACGTATGCACATGTACACATAAGCGTGGTGATAATAGCCAGCAAGTAGGTAATGGACACACTCCCGTATATTGCAATCAAAAGTTAATCGCCCTCATGACTCCCTGAAGCCAGTATCTGTTTGCAATCCAAGAGTACGTAACCAGGATCCGCACGCAAACATGGGAGTGAATATACGAGTGCCGCTGTGACTTCGTCTACATGCACACACCCACACAAATTCCAGCGATGAGGAATATAGTTGTAAGTGGTATTTGTGCAGTAAAAGTGCTTAAAATCCTTTAAATCTTCATTACTTTGTTTGCCGTCACGTGCGGTGCTGTTGTTGGTCGCTGTTGAACGCTACCACTCCCCATCACAAGTTATGGCATATGAAACTTTTTCGCAAACCACAACATCGGGTGATAATGGTATCTGAACGAAGCATTTAAGTTTCATTAGAGAAGAAGCGATTCTATTAGAGGTCACTTCATAATTTCTTGTTAAGTTTCAGCGCCAAATGTTAGGGATTTACATAGAACACTTAATTTTTCCTCTGCGCACTGAGCTGTTTTAAGTGGAAAATTCCTTATCATCCCTAATCCTTTTTGTCGAAGGAGGGAGATAAACGATTTTTCCACCATTGTAATCTTTTTGGTAAAGAGATCTAAAGCATAAATCTTTGAATTAAATTTTTGTGATTAATGATAATACAAATATAGTATCGCTCCACATTACAGTGAAATTTGAATATATGAATATAATGCGACACAGACAGCAATAAACTTTTGAACTTTGTATTAAGTGCCTTTACCTCTGCCTTTAAGAGCGTGCTATAAACAAATCCGCAGTGTACTAAATTTCATTTATAATTCGAATTGTTTATAATATAATTCGTTACATGATCCAAAATACTCACTTTTTCATAGTCTATAAAAATATTCCGTACAAAATGAATAATAATGTATAGTCCATGTTTATTTATATTCATACAAATTATACGAAATGCGGGTAACAAAGTTTCCAATTCTAGTTGAACCGACCAAACATTATAATGGGAATGGCAACGTCATCCATTTTCGTTGGCAAAAGCTAGATTACCAAACGTATGATATGTGTAAACTTGGTCGAGTTTGGTACGAACAATTGGAAATTATGGAGGTAAAAATTTATATATTATTATTGTATTTGTACACTCAGAAAAATTGAGTATTCCGTACAAAAATCGTTCCAGTACAAAATGCCTAATTTAAGACCGGTACTTTTTAGCGCTGAATTCTTAATTTTAGCTCCCGTTAAGCTGGTTGGGCTTGGTTTTTAGCCGAAAAGGGTTTTATTTCAAGAAAAGCTGGATTGATTTTAGATGATAAAGGGATCGAATTGAGCGCGAAAAAGACTTGTTGGAAGCTAGGATTGATTTTAAGATGACCAAGGTTAATCTAATCTCAGAACTCTCATTTTCCAGGAACTCTAAGCTTAATTTAAGTCCGAACCCGAAATTGACATGAGCTGAGAGTGAAATTGTTTTAAGAAAAACAGGTATTGAATTGGCCTCAAAATAGTTCCTTCCCAAGAATTCTAAACTTGATTTAAGTCGTAATTCGTACTTGATATGAGTTAAATTTATATTGGTGTAAGAATTATTTTATTTTAATTTATTTTTTATTTCAATTTTGTAAACATTTTTACATTGTTTTAAAAAAGAAAGATATTGCATAATTACAGAATTACAATAAAATAAGGATGAAATTCATATAACGCAATATGTTATTACATTTTAGTTATAGAAAGTATGTACATATATTTATGTTATAAACAATGGTTTCGTACATTAAGATAAGTACATTTTGTATATACTCGTATGCTTACGTATATTAAGAATGTAAAGCGTGTCCCAACAAGAACGCAAGATTTAAATTTGGCGCCATTCGAAGTGTCATTGTTTGACATTTGAACAATTGTGAAAAATGAATGAACAACGCATTCTTATTGTGAAATTGTTTTACCAAAATGGTGCAATGCTCCAAAAGAGCCAACTGTAAAGAAATTAATGTATAAATTTGTCAAAACTGGGTCTGTTAGTGATGTAAAGACAACAACGCGCCTTCGACCAGTTCTATCGACCGAATATATCGCAGCTGTACGTGATGATGTTGCTTAAACTCCACCCACCTCAATTCGACACCGAGCTCAGGAAATTGGTGTCTCCAAATACACTACACAGCGAATTTTGACGAAAGATTTGCATCTTCATGCATACAAAGTTCAATTGACTCAGGAATTGACTCAGGAACTGAATCCAGCTGGCTATGGACAGCGAAGGGAGTTCGTTAATTGGGTATTGGAGGGATATGAAAATGCTGATTTTGCTGATAAAATCATCTTCAGTGATGAGGCCCATTTCCATCTTGATAGCTTCGTCAATAGGCAGAAGCAAATGCATCCTCAACGTGTCACTGTGTGGTGTGGATTTTGGGCTGGAGGAATCATTGGACCTTTTTTTATGAAAATGAGGCATGTCAACCGCAAACAGTCAATGGTGTTCGGTATCGTGAAATGATAACCAGTTTTTTCGTGCCTAGAATTGAAGTAATGAATATGGAGGGGATGTTGTTTCAACAAGACGGCGCCACATGTCATACAACCTGAGAAACAATTCAATTCAATTCAATTTAAATCTTGCGTTCTTGTTGGAACACCCTTTATATTAACATACAAATACATTTTATTAATATAATCGTTTAACTCGAAGGTATGTTTCCCCATTTTCAAGTGGATACAAATGTAAGGGAGGGGTTTCAAATTTGGTGATATTTATCAATTACTAAAATAACTTCATATGCACTAAAATGGCTATCAAAATCTTTAATTCTGATCTTCCTGCATAACAGAAACAATTTTTTCTTTCTACGTCTGATTAAATGTGTTATTTTATAAAATTCGAATATATATTTATTAATATTCCTCATAATAATAACAACATTAAACCGCTAAAGTGGTATACGAGTACATTGAAATGAAGAGCTTCACTAAATTGATGTCAGTTTTCAAAAGTTGTATCAGTTTGATGGAGAACAATTGACGACAAATTCATCGAAAACAGACTTATGTATGTCGTACAAAAATTTGACTGATGCAATTTGATTAGGCTAAAAACAGTTGGCAACAAGATTAAGATGAAAGCAATCGAGAAAGTAAATTTGCTTACGCTTGCAGCCTTTCTTTTCAAGTACTTTGTACATTACTTAAGTGCATACGTGTATATAAAACTAGATTTGAACTATTCTTGATCTTAGAATTTATGCACTTGATTTTTAGTTTATCACTTAAAATAGTGCGCGATTTCTTATTTGAACACAAGAAAAATGGAAAGGACACACACAAACGAAAAATATAACTAAACACAGAAACAACATCATAGTTTCAAGTTAAAGGGCACACTATTTATATTGTGTAGTTTGTGAACATTCAAGTATTATTTGGAGTCACTAACACGAGTTTATTCTGTTGTTCCAGAGAAATGCCTTTGCTAATGTAAATAACATTAATATAGGGTGGCGCAATAGAACGTGCATATTTAAAAAATAGATTAAAAAATAAATACAAAAGGTATGGTTAAAATAAATCTAAGGCATTGTAGAGTAATAAATGGAGCTTATTTTTTTAAAAATAACATCATCTAAATGGTGACCCTCTCCTCTACGACGGCACTCCTCTAACCGCAAACGAAAATTATTGAAAACTTTCTTCAGTAATACTGGTGTAATGGCTGCCATTTCATCATGGATATTCTCCTTGAGCTGAATGATGTTTCTTGGATTATTACTGTAGACTTTGTGTTTGAGGTATCCCCACAAAAAAAGTTAAGAGGCGTCAAGTCTGGACTACGTGGGGGCTATGGGATATCACCTCTTTCCGAAATCAGT
The DNA here is from genome assembly GCA_019455685.1 of Philornis downsi. NCBI lineage: Eukaryota > Metazoa > Arthropoda > Insecta > Diptera > Muscidae > Philornis > Philornis downsi. The sequence goes on along the minus strand of JAHXMU010000027.1, from coordinate 2,065,169 downwards.
CTGCCAGGGAACATCTGCTTCACCACCGCCATGGAGTCATTTGATGTGTGACAGGTAGCTCCATCTTGTTGGAACCAAGTTCTGGAATTCACTATTCTTGAACTTTCAATTTCTGGAGCCAAAAATCCGTCCAACATCTCAACATAGCGTTTCGTATTAACCGTGACATTTTGGCCCCGCGTATTTTCGGAAAAAAAAGGACCAATTAATCCTCTGCCAGAGATTGCTGCCCATACTGTCACTTTAGGACTATGCAATGGCTTCTGGTGTTTGATTTTGGGATTTTCACTATTCCAGTAACGACAACTTTGACGTTTTACGAACCCATTCATAAGGAAATGAGCCTCGTCAGAGAAAAGGATATTGTCAAAATTGGAAAATCGATTAAGCATTTCATTAGCAAATGCGAGCCTTGCTATGAAGTCAGACTCTTTCAATTCTTGTGTTAATTGCAGCTTATATGGATGCAGTTTAGGATCCAATGTTTAAATTCGTTGCAAACTTCGTCGCGATAATTGTAAGACAGACGATCTCTTGCGAGTCGACATTTGTGGATTTCCTCGTACCAACTCCATAACTCTCTCAACATTGTCTTCGGTCCTAGATGTTCTTGGGCGACCATTTGCTTGTGGTTTAAATGTTGAACCGGTCTCTTCAAAACGCTTTACCCATATTTTAATTAAATTAGCACTCGGAGCTTCACTAATTCGCCGTAGTCCATATTCAGCACAATATAGTCGCCTAGTAGCAATATATGAACGAGAGTTCTCGTAAAATGCGCGCATGCAAAATGCGCGACGCTTCCCGTCGAAGTGATTCATAGCGACTAAAACTCCTTGAGCCCGCTAACCCAACGATGTAGGCCTCATTTCTCCATTTCCTTTAAACGCAACCACTACCGGTGATATCCAGGGATTAGGTTCAAGAACTGGTTCAATGATGTCTAGTCTAACTGCCTCATCTATCTTGGCTGATACTCTCTCTTCAAGAGCAATCGGTATTCTTCGTAAAGGTTGTTGAATAGGTTTCACCGATGGATCAATAGTTAATTTTACTTGTATTTCATTCATTTTCGGAAATGGATTTACATTCTCAACGCGATATACATTTAATCCATTATTCACAGCCATCGGAGCATCAAACACACAGGTTACTTTAAGAATCTGATCTGAAGCATATGCCTTGAATTGGTTTTGTGAGTGTGACCGTATATTCCATATGATTCCTTGTTTACTCTTCAACATCGCCCAATCGTTCTCGCTAATAAGGTTAAATCGCGAGGCGGAATCAATCACCATAAACATCTTTTGCCCTCCAACTTTACACTCTATAATTTCATCTCTTTGGCAGTTATCGTCGATTTTGAAACAATTAAACTCACGTAATGCTTCGGTGTCGTCTGGGTGCTACATATTATGTAACGTATGGAATTGTTATACTTGCCGTAATTGTTATTGCCACTCACATTTTAAATAATCAAAGACCAATTCCAAATTAGATTCTTTCGCCTAGCTATGTAGGCTTGCGTCATCATCTTCTAAAGGCGTCACTTTCACAAAATTAACAATGTCACTCAATTTTTCGCATAAATTGAAATGCATCCGACTTGACGAACGCACAAATCAGACTGATCCACATTGTCAGAAATCTGCATGACGAAACAGACAGCTTGAACCAAAACCGAAAATGACTTGGAGAGCAGCTGGGAGAGTAAATTTTATCCCGCTGTCATCGTTTTTTTTTTTTTTTTTTTTGGAGAGACCATCGAGATTTTTTTTTCAAATCAAACAAGGTTTACATTCTTTCTAAGAAATTTTTATTTGATCTAAATACAAGTTTGCACTTAAACTTAGTTTTTTCCAATTAATGTTTTTTCTCTGAGAGGTTAACATAAAATTTTTCTACTTACTTTAAGTAGGATAAGGCTTGCTTTTTTCTTAGAACTTGTTTTCTTGGTTTAACCACAACCTTGTGAAGGTTAATTTTTTAATCGTAGTTTTTGTTTTTTTTTTAATCGAATAAAACACTCAAATTTGCATCATATATTAAAATTTGTTAAATTGGTCGTTGGCATTCAATGTTTAAAAATAATTTCATTTAAATGTTGTCCGCGACTCCATCTCAAAATGTCCATTCATAAGGTCCAATTTTTCGTCACTTTTTCAAGCATTTCAGCCTGTATTCCACGAATAACGAGTGTTATGTTATCCTGTAAGGCTTCAATAGTGTTCGACTTGTCCACATAGACTAACGACTTGGCATAACCCAACAAGAAATAATCAAGATGCGTGAAATCGCTGCTCACAGGGCCAAGTCGAGAGATAAGTTGCTCACCAAATTCATCCCTCAACATATCCATTGTTTCACGAGCAGTGTGGCATGTTGCACCGTCCTGATGAAACCATGTCAACCAAGTTGAACTCAGCCAATTGGCGGTAACGTCTCTTCCACGGTCGTCTTTGAAGAAAAATAGACCGATGATGCCACCAGCCCATAAACCACACCAGACAGTCGTTTTTAGGGATGCATCGGTAATTCATGTATGCAATGTGGTTGTTCATCACTCCAGATGCGACAGGTTTGCTTGTGTACGTATCCGTTCAGCAAGAAATGAGCCTCGTCGCTGAACACATTTTTTCGATAAAACAGCAGATTTCCATTGAGCTTTTGTAAGATCCTTTCACCAAAAATTAGACGTTGTGGTAGGTCATTCGGCTTCAATTCTTGCGTGACTTGAATTTTATAGGCTTTCAAACCCAAATCGATGTGTAAAATTTTCCTTGTGGTTGAGTAACACTTGCCCAACGGCGACGAATTGACATTTCACGATCGTCATTAACACTGGTCGCTACGGCTGCAACAATTTCTTCAGTACGCACTCTACGCAAGCGAGTTGATTGTTTTATGTCCAACAAAGTAAATTTGGCGACCATAAAATGGTCGTATCAAACGGTGCACATTTGTCACAGAGCACGAATTTTGATAACAAATTTCAACGATTTGCAATCGTTGCTCGTTTATTTCCATGATGAAATGGCAGGGTATACTGTGCACTCTTCACTTTGACAGATGACGATTGGACGCCATTACCAACCAGTGCTGCCAACATGAAAAACTTTAATCTTAAAAAATCATCCTATAATCAAACTTAGATGTTTTTACTTAATTAAAGAACTTCACACTTTTTCTAATCATATCTGCCGTTGATTTTCCGAATTTATCCAGTTTTCTACTTCTTTTAAGAATAATTGAGTATAAATTGAATTAAATTTTTGGGCACGAATTCTTAAGGAAAATAAGAATTTTAAATTTAATTTTAAACTTAACGTGTGCAAATTTAACTAAATTTAATGCAATCCATTGGAAGAGAAGAAACCAAGATTATGTGAGTCAAATCGCTCATTTCATATTGGGGGTCTTTTATTTTTATTTAAGCAGGATGAGAAGATGAGATGAAGTTATAGGGAGGAAATTGAATTTAGGAAAATCGGTCAATTTGAATTCATCTGAATTTGACCTGTGATTTGAGGCAGTTGTCATGTTAAGCAGCCAGCCAGACAGACTGACAGGCCGCTCAATTGACTCAAAAATGTTTCCTTCTGAGTTGTACTTTTTTGGCTATATCAAATGACATAGCATCAGTTCTCTGGACGAAGGCATAAAAATAAATTAATTGATGTGAACCCCGGTGATATTTATTTTTATATAAAATCACTTTGGAACTGGCGGAAATTGGAAAATTCTCTGCGAAAATATAACTGAACGCATATTTATCTAAAGGTTTGTTAATCTTCGCTGGTCATATTTATGTTAACTATTAATTCTTTTTAACACTTTCAGCTCCTTTTGTGTCATTTATCGTGGAAAATTAGAAAAAAAAACATATATTACGGCGAATTTTTGAGAATTTCTAACGGATTGAGCAATTGGGCACCAAATTGCACATGAAAGAAAAATTTGTTCCAAAAATGCACAAATAAAAAAAAAGAAAAATAATATGTTTACAATTCGGAAACAAAGATTACTATCGGCAAAACAATATATTAATTCTCTATGTCTATAAGAGAACTTTTATGTTTCACCTAAAAATTACCGAAAAAATCGCTAAACATAAAAATTTTCGCATTTTTTTACTAATTTATTTATGCCAGATTTATGTCACTGCTGGGTATATGGTTATGAAAAACACATACACGTACACATATACATATAATATATGGTAGCGCACGAATGGTGCTACAAACTCAAAACGGGGACCAATGGGGACCGTTATTTAAAGATGTTGAAGAAGTTTTTTTACCCAGAACTGCGCCGAAGACGTATCCGTTTTGTCCCAGCAATATGCAACAACTGCACACATAGCCAGATCGGTTATGGTGGAGCTCCAACGCAAATTCCCAATCAAATTAATATCCAGAAACTCCACTTTCTGCTGCCTCCAAGCTCACCTTACCTGACTGCACCAGACATTTCCGAAGTAAGAGGGTTTTTGCATTTTTCTCAATTTGTATTACTTTAGTGGTTTTTGTACGATAGGAATACCCATTGAATGGAAAAGTATGGCCACAACTATTCAGCTACAAAACTTCTCTTGGTTAAGCATTATACAATCGACAATAGTTTTCAAAATACACTACAATATCCAAAAAGATAGAAGCGGCGGTAATGGGACATTTATTCTTGTTTGTGCGGTGGTTTTCGAATATTTATTTTAATAATACTCGTATGTAGTGGAAGCGTGAATATGTTCATGAGAGTAGACAGTAAGTCAAGAAAGTATTTGCTTTTCCTTTTATGATGGCGCGATATCAAAGTCAAGAAATTTTGACTCTGTAAATCGATGCCGGGAAATATACTTTTGAGGGTGAGGGAAATAAAGGAGATTCAATTCGAGTTCAAAAACTTACATACAAACTAAAGTTTTATTGAATATTCTCAGTAGTGGCTTAACTGACGATGTTGTCGTGAAGATGATTCAGGGAAAAAAGTGGATGAGGTCAAGTTGTTAGCAACCACGAAGACTATCGTCTTTTTTTTAACTTCGAAATTACTATTTAGAATAGTTGCCAGCTAGTTAAGTGATTTAACTGTTATACACTTGTACAAGTGCTACCAAATATATAAAATTCAAATTCATTTCCGTTATACAAATTTAAATTAGAAATTCATTCGCTTAAAAATATAAAAAGATATAGAAAGAGATATACATATTAATTCAATAAATAAAGAAAACTGCGTTAAACAATATGTCTATTAAATTCTTTTCCGCATTGCTATAAATTACAACATAGAAAATAATCATTTTGTTCAAAAAAATGCCATAAATATTGATTTAGTTATCAAATATCTTGACTATAAATTGGAAAACAAATAGTTGGTACTGGACAATTGAAACCTATAACGCTCAACTTTAAAATACTTAATGATGTTATGAAGTGATTTCACCCTTAAGCGGACAATAGTGAAACGGTAAACCAACACCCAGTATACAAAACATATCGTAAATATGAATTTTCATTCGCTGACTCGGTAACAGACAGCAGTACAAATGATAATGTAAAAGATTACATTATCATCTTAGATGTAGCGGCGAAAATTCAAAATTAAATACCAAATCTGAGTAGATCAGTTGCTTGACTCATGTTTTCATTACTGTGCATTAATTCACAGCATTTGTTGATAAAGTTCTATCGATTTATCACGCCCTTTCGGGCACTACGCATTCTTTTGTACAAATACGAAAAGACGTTATGCAAAGGCATTTGTAAGCCAGTTCTCCTAATTGAAATTTCTATACTGGTTTTTGTATCATTTAAAGTAAATTGATCTTAGGACTAAATGAATGTTAATTGTATAAATCTGTAAAATTGATTTATTATTGGCTGTGCCACAGCCGAGATATAGAATTTGTGGTGTCCTGGTACACTTTTTTTGGTCATAAATTGTTGTGCGTCCTTTTTTCCTTTTGAAGCCTCTGCAGTTAATTCACCTTGGCATTCACATTGGCACGTATTTATAACGTCACAGAAAACCCTTATGACATGTACCGTGTTATCTACCCAGGAATACTATTCTAAAATTATTCTTGTCATTCAATGCAACTAAAAGATACTGCAAAATTTCCAAGAATCTTAATAATGAGTTTCCACCGCAGTTTATCAGTTTTTATGACATTATACTATTTAAATACATTTATATCCGTCACTCCACACAGATTTTCCGGATTTTTTGGATTTTTTTCTTGTATAATATTTTGTTCTTTCCCGTATTGCCCCACATGATAGTGAAATCTCGCATGTTTTTTCAGGCAAATCCTTTCGCAATTTTTTCTATTCTGGTTACTTTTTTCGCCCCTATATGTCGCTTTTCCATTTAAGAGGGTGTAAAAAGTTGACATTAGAATGAGTAGACAAGTAGTCGTTCCCCTTTCTCCGATTTGTGGCCCATATGATGGTGTGCCTTACTAAAAGCTCCAAATGCGATTGCGATATAGATTTCTGAATCAAACCATTTGAAATAATAACTAACTAACAGATTTTATAATTGTTATCAAAGCTTTAGAAAATTGGTTTTGCTCCAATCAAATAGTTAGAATACTTTTATTAGTCAAAAGAGGACACAATTTCTCTTATTTCACTGTGGTAAAAAGTAAATTGAGGAAGATCTAGAGTAGGTAAATGAGGCTATTTTCAATACAAATTAAATATTCTGTATTCCGAAATTAGCGTTTCTGATGAATGTTGCTACCAAGATGCTACAGCTTTAAAAATACGTTTCTTTCAAGAAACACTCTGTAATACTCCTTTTAATTTTATATGGTTTGTTTCCAATATTTATCAATCGACTTCAGAAAATCTTCTCTAACAAAATTTAAATTTCAAAACTATAAGATTAAAACAAATCTTTATATCTTTGAATTTCAGGAGGAATTCCCTGCTATCTTCCTTAACCTCCTTTTGATGTTCCCTTGGCCTCTTTCGTGGAAGGCTCTTTTTGAGGTCCGTATCCTACGACAACTCGTCGAGTCTCATACTCGTTCCCACTCCGCCAAATTCGCTATGGAAAGCATGATAAAAAAATGCATTTGAGTGAAGTCAACACTATTGATTCTACTTTCTATTAGCGAATATAGGTCCGTGTAAGGACTGGATGCCTTTCTCGACTACCTTCCATTATCTATATCCGTCATACGACTAGTTCTGATTATCCTTTTTTTCTGACTGTGTCCTTAAAATCTAATACATACTATTATCATTTCACTTATCTCTTCTTTATACAGGGTGTTAGTCGGGAAAGTATACTACTTTGTTTGCTTATAATTTTGATAAATGTTTTATTTAGTGCCGGCAATTATGTATGGAATACAATACCAGATAAATGTCCGCCTCTGTTAGCCTCACAAATGCGAGCCCTTTTGAGCACATTTTTCATTACATTCTCACACATTTCAGGCGGTGTTTCATTAATTTCACCACGAATATTTTATTTGAGTTGCTCAAGCGTTTCTGGTTTGTTTTCATAAACCTTGCTTTTTTTTGTGGTACCGTCTTGTTGATACCACATGTTAACCAAGCCCAAAGCATGCAGTTGTGGCGTTAAAAAGTTTTCAATCATATCACGATATCGCTCCCCATTGACAGTTACTGTTACGCCGTTTTCAGTTTCAAAGAAGTAAGGTCCAATGATTCTCCTTGACCAAATTGCACACCAGATTGTCACTTTTAACGGATGCAAAGGTGACTGATGAATAATTTGAGGGTTTTCCATTGCCCAGATCCGACTATTCTGTTTATTCACATATCCATTCAATTGGAAATGTGCCTCGTCACTCATTATGATTTTTTCATGAAAATCGGGGTTGTCATGGGCATGCTGTAACAGCCTCTTGTCATATGTACGGCGGCGTAAATGATCTTGTGGAAGAAGCTCTTGCGTCAACTGAATCTTAAATGGAAACAAATGCAAATCCTTATCCAAAATTGTGGCCAAAGTTGTTATTTGAAAGCCAAGCTCCTGAGCACGGCGTCGAATTGAGGTTGATGGATTGTTTTGAACACTTTCTTGAGCAGCAGTAATGTTTTCAGCCGATCTTGCAGTACGTTGTGGTCCGCGCTTGGCCCTATCAGCTACACACCCTCTTTTTTCGATCATTCACTACAGGACATATAGTGCGTCTTGTTAGCACGTTGCTTCTCCAAAAATTTCATGTAACTTTCTCATCGTCACAGTAATCGATGATTAATTGTGAAAAAATGTTTTAACGATTAAAACACGTTGGTTTATCGAATATTTTCCCATAATAAAGTTGCCACGTCTCTACTTCACAACTGCCAAATATGAACTGTCGAGACTAATGTTTACCAAAATGGCGGCAAAACAAATTAGTATACCTTACTGACGGACACCCTGTATACTTTTGGTTTTTGATTCCTTACTGTTGTAGTATGTGAGTGTAATTTCTCTAAGTGTGTATTGTAGAAAGGTCATCAAAACCGCTCGCAGAACATTCAAGCATGATATATGTAATATAAGTAAAGATATTACAAAAATTATGGACGACCACGAGAAGCCACAGTAGGCTAAGTATGTAATTTCTTTATTGTAAGCCTAATCGAAATAAATATAATGTAAATGTCTTAGAAATTTATACATGTGTAATTAAAGTTATTTATTAAGGATTTCGGGAATGTGTGGATGAAGGCCTAAAAGAGAGAAGTTGTTGGTGTGGGGACAAAAAGGGGTCGTCGGAAAAGGGAACGACGACGTTGGTGGGAAGGGCGTAGTTGGTGGACGCTCCATTGAGTCTATCAAAATCTGTGGAAGATTTGTTTTAATGTGTCGAATTATAGTTTTGCATACTTTTGTTAGTTTCTCAAAGAAATTAAAAAGGTAATGATAATTTTTAGTAAATTTTATTGTTGCCCTCAGTCGGTGTTCCCGGGTTGGAAAGTCACGCCAAACAAGCTGGAGCTAGCTGAGTCGGCGGCACTGATACGGTCATGAAGAATGGTTGATAACAATAAATGGCGCCCAAACGCAGCAAGATCCAATACAAATAATAGCCCAAAGTTCTGATAGAGAAAGTGATTAATAGACTTGAATGTGACTTCTTAGAAGTAACAAGTCTAATTGCGAACATTCAGAATATATATATCTAGGAATAGAAGATTGATATGAATGTATATGAGTCCTATTTCCCGAGAAATAGGTGTTCAAGTAAATTTATTCTAGTATAAAGCATTTCAAATACAGATATGGAGAAAACTATAAAATCACCAACACTAACAATGAACCTCGGCAGCCCACATGCGAAGTCCATTGTGAATTTCGAAATCCTTGTAATATACATATATATGTTGATTGTGAAGTTGTAACTGTGTATATGTTTGTATATTGTAGAAGACATTTAAATTTGTTGTTGTTTATTGCCTTTTTCCGAAAAAAAATTATTATAGATATAGACATTATTATTGATATAGATATTATAGATGTAGATATTAGATGTAGTTGAAACTAAAGCCGAAACCTACAGATAAAAATATTGAAAGTAATTTGAAGTCGTAAGTAGAAAGTACCTGGAGAATAGTAAGAATTCAAAGCTGTGCAAATTCTGCAGACCGGAAGATTTAATTGTCAAAATACCAGTAAGTAGAACGCTTGAGAAATCGCCTGGCTCATCTATGGGAGGAAATAATGTTATAGACATGTCCGAAACAATAAACGTGTGCAAAACTCACCGCGAAGCGGGCACATTGACAGGTGCCACCGGCCGTCCTGCCACGGGAGCTATTCCAAAAAATCTGGCGGCTACACCAGATCTTTCGTCACCCCCTTCACAAGTTATATTCGCATCCAGAAATAAAAATACTAATGATATGATAAAAGATTTGATTGCAGAGACAAACAGAGAATATAGGGCTGAAATAGAAGAAAAAATTGATAAAAAAAAATTGCAGAAGGTTTTAAAGCCGGGTTTGATGAATTAGGCAAGTTATTGAGCAGATTTACTTTAGGAGACAGAAGAACTAATAGGGAAGATTCAGTATCAAGTGAGGAAATACATTGGAGGGAAGAGCCGTTGATGAAACCACTTTCGAAAAAGAAAATATCAAATCCACCCCTTGATCCCAAAAGAAGGTTGGACTTTCCCGACAAGAATGAAGAAAATATCGGAAATAATACACCAGATTCTATTCACCGTCACCAGAGACGATGAGTAGAAGATGAAAATTATGAACATAGAAAGCCGGTTCGTGGTCACATTATCGTGGACAAATGGGACCTAGTATTTGATGGTAGTTCGGATGAACTTCTTGTTGAAGACTTCATCTTTCGCATTGAATACTTACAAGAGCATTACGGTTGTCCTTGGAATACGCGATTTCCAAAGATTTTTAAAAGGTGATGCAAGAGAATGGTTTTGGCTGAAGACTCGCACCATGAACTTCAAAAGTTGGAACGAAATCAAACGCCTTATTACAGCAATATACCTAAAATAGAAGCGATTATGAATACATGCGTGAACTAGAAGACCGTAGGAAAAAACCAGGAGAAACTATACGAGGTGTGATCAAAAAATAACCATAATTTTCAATTTTTTCAAAAAGTATTTATCTTGTCCCCCTTCAAAGTAATCCTCCTCAGATATAATATACTTATGCCAGCATTTTTTCCAACCTGAAACGCGTTTTTTGGTGTCGCCAACAGCGCCTGTTTCGATTTTTCTTTTATCTCCTCAATCGTAGCAAAACACTTTCCTTTCATCCGTGTCTTCAGTTCTGGGAAGAGGATAAAGTCAACGGGTGAATATAGTGGTTGAGGCATGATTGCGGTTTTGTTTCCGGCAAAAACTCACGCTCAAGCATCAATGTGAGAGCTGTTGCGTTATCATGGTGCAAAATCCATGATTGGTTTTTCCACAATTCTGTGCGTTTCTGAGGAATTGCTTCGCGCAAACAGGGCATAACTTCAAGGTAGTCTTCCTTATTGACCGTACGACTTTGTGGCAAGAATTCATGATGCACCACAGTATTGCAATCGAAGAAAACAGTGAGCAAGACCTTCACATTTGACCGGACTTGACGTGCTTTTTTCGGTCTTGGCTCTTCTGGACGCCTCCATTGGAACGAACCCCCATACACCCATGATTCGTCACCAGTTATGACCTTTTTGAGGAAATCTGGATTATCGTTGACGACGTTCAACAGCGATGTCTATGCGACGTTGTTTTTGCTCAAAATTTAGCAATTTTGGAACAATCTTCGCTGCCGCACGTTTCATGCCCAAAACATCCGTAAAAATTTCTTGGCATGAGCCGAACGAAATGCCAACATCATCAGCAACATCTCTAATAGTGATTCGACGATTATCCAAAATCATTTTCTTCACTGCTTCAATGTTTCCATCGGTTGTTGACGTGCTCGGGCGACCAGGACGAGCATCGCCATTGACATCTCGGCCTTCCTCAAACCGGTTATACCACAATTGAACTTGTGTTCCGCTCATAGTATATGTACATGCGCCAAACGCCACAGTCAACATTTCAAATGTCCTTACACATTTAATTTAATTTTTTACACAAAACTTAGTACAGTTTCTTTGATCCATTTTTTCGAATAGTAAAAAATCGAAGAGCACACCAAAACACGACGAACCTTTTTATCTGTCAAAAACAAACTGGCAATCCGAAATGGCTGATACTGTCAACATATCTATATATAACAGACATGTGTACCAACATAGCAGAAGGAAAAAGATGCGAAAAACGAACATACGTAACTCACGAAATTTGAAAATAACGGTTACTTGTTGATCACACCTTGTATATGCTTATTTTCATTCAATGAATAAATTAAGAGCGAGATTGAGAACAGGGTTACCGGAATACGAAATGATCCGAATTCTGATAAGAAATGTGCGACAAGGTTTGGCACAAATTTTATACCCTATGAACATTTATACTGTGGAATAATTGCGCGATGAGTGCAAAGAAGTAGAAAGAAATTTCATGAGGAAGGAATATACCATCCCTGGACCACCACCACAAATCGTTCCAGTAAAGAAAAATGTTCACGAAATAAGGGATGAGATTTACGGGGAAGAACAAGAACTTAGGATAGAGGAAAATCAAATTCAGAAAACTAAAGCTGATGGCCCGATAGAGCAAATAAACAGTATGATGTGTTGGAATTGTCGTCGCATGGATCATGTATTTAAAGAATGTCTTTGAAGCCAGAGGAGCTTGTTCTGCTACAAATATAGAATGGCTGGAGTTATAACCCCCAGATGTCCCAAATGTGCGGGAAACACACAGAGAAGTGTGAGGAAGACGGGGAGTCACGCTCCACACAAACTCCCGAGGAAAAGTGATTGGCAAATATACTCAAACCGATCGAAAGAATGGAGATGAAGAAGAGTGCAACACAATCAAAAATCAAATCTTCAAAACAAAATTATAGAAAAAAAGTTGATAACATTACGAACAAAATAGAGGAGTCATATAGAAGTAGATTAGAAAAATATAATAAAGCTAGAGAAAGAATATTTCATGAAAAAAATAACCAAACGCTTGGGAATGTAATGAAGATATTTGCCCAGATTCAATGGAGGAAGCGTATCTCGGTGTGGATTTTTGGCGAGAGTTTCTACTGGCACCCCAGGTGTTCGAAACAAATGCTATAGAGCCTGAGGAGTCAACGGAAAAGTTTTCATTAGATATGCAAAAGGTTGTGCAACATGAATTAAATAAGGACGAAGAAAGATAACTTAATAGAATAAAAATTGTATTCAAGACCTATGAAGAGCATGGTTTGGGAACAACGAATGTAGAAGCCCATAAGATTGATTTGATAGAAAGGGCTACTCCGGTTAAGGATATCTGATTATCTGGTATCTCCTGCGGTTCAAGAGCTAATATATGCGGAAATTGATGAAATGTAAAGGCTTGGAGTAATTGAAGAAAGTCAAAGCCCATGGAGTAATAGATGCACGTTGGTCCGAAAGCTGGACAAAAACAGACTATGCCTCGATGCAAGAAAATTTAATAAGCGGACTGTAAAAGGTGCTTACCCCATTCAAAATGTAGAAATTTGCTTTTTGGCAAATTCAGTTGGATATAAGTTCACGACCATATACATCCTTTACCATACCCGGAAGGCCACTGTACCAGTATGTAGTAATGCCTTTCGGGCTATGCAACGCGACCCAAAGGTTGTGTAGGCAGATGGATAAGGTCATACCTCAAGAGCTAAAGGCCAATGTTTTCATCTACTTAGATGGTTCCGAAATCAGTTCGTGAGGTAAAAAGCTTTCTTGGAACAGCGAGATGGTACTGTAGATTCATCAGGAACTTTTCGACATTAACAGCACTATTGTCAGACCTTATTAAAAAGGGGGTCAAATTTAAAATAACTGATAGGCTGTGGAAAGTTTTGAGAAATTAAAACAAGCATTAACCACGACACCACTGTTAGCTCATCCAAATTTTAAGAAACTATTTTTTGTTTAATGTGATGCTTCTGACTATGGGGTTGGCGCCGTGCTTTTCCAAAAAGATGAAAAAAATAAAAGACCTATCGCTTTTTTCGCAAAAGTTGAACTCAGCTCAAAAAAAAAAAAATGACAGTGTTACCGAGAAGGAATGTTTGGCGGCTGTGTTAGCTATAAAACGCTTCCGATCATATACATATATAGAGCTGATGCCTTTCTCTCACCACCACATGGACCATTTGCCTCAATGGCTAGGCGGAATTTATTGCCGTTTTGGCGGACCGGCCCATTTAGGAAGCGTAATTGCACATTGTGCTCACACACACATGCCCATGAACGCCTCACGACGTCACGGGGGGTGGGAACTTACTTCGAGTACCTACAAAAGTACACTTACCACGGGAAAAGTTTGGACGGGCGGGAAATCACAGAGAAAATTGTCTAAAAATGAATATTTTTTTTTGGTGAACTGCGGCTGCCAATGGCGGACGATGTGTGCAGGTGGTCAGAATATGGGGAAGTGGAAAGGGCTGCCAGATGTGCCATAGAATGCTTCATTCAGCAAAAGTGCTGCCATAGCTAGAAAAAAT
>JAHXMU010000027.1:2033222-2051081 GCA_019455685.1 Philornis downsi | reverse complement strand
TCATTCAGCAAAAGTGCTGCCATAGCTAGAAAAAATTAAAGACCTTTTAAGCCAACTCTGGTGAAATGGGAAAAGCGTCGATTAAAACAACAAAATATAGATGGCAGCAAAGAAGCAAAAAGAGCCAAAAGAGCCGTGGCAATCAAAGACGGTACGATTAGTTGTTGTAATAACCCGCCAATATCCAGTAACACACGCTCTTTAACTTTTAATTCATTTTATTAAATTTACTTCCTTTTCCGATCGACAACTAAAACACATTTTATTCTACTCAGAAATGCAATAACATAAAAACATATGTTACAAAACAACGTTGCCATATTTTTGTAAACTGTAAACACAGTTTAGCGTTGCCACATCCCTTCCACCTTTTTCAGCTTAAATTTCATAACAGGATCTAACGGCTGGGTCTCGTCGTCTGGGGAACACTTCGTAGGCTTTGGTGGCGTAGTGTTGAATGATGACGCTACGTGTGAAGAATTCGTTGCTGACATTGTTTCTGAAATTGTAGTTATCGGGATCTTTTTGACGTGGCTGGCGATCCTTTTAAATGTCTTGCCATTTCCATAAGCTTCCACTTTATCTCCGCTTCTCCTTACAACCTCGTACTCTGTTACATCGAAATTCGTTGTAAGTTTATGCGGGAACACAACATTCTTAGAAGCACTATATCGCCTACCGTTATGTTTGAATCTTTTGCTTTCCTCTTGTTATCTTCTCTTTCCTTTTTGTTTATTTATGCAATCCAAATCCCTTGCTGACGAGTCAATCATATCTTCCTCTCTGTTAAACATCAGTTCAGATGGCGGAGTTCCCGTTGTACTATGAGGTGTTACGTTATACATTAAGATAAACTTTTGAATTTCCCGTTTGTAATCATTGTTGTTTGCACAGGCTACTTTCAATCATTTGACCAAAGACAAAGGTTTTACTTTACGTTTACTCTACAAAAGTTATTAAATTCAGAGCTAACGTATTGTCGGCCATTATCTGTCCTCAAAGATCTTGGCAAACCGAGTCTAGAGTCTAGGTCCTTAAAAACACCAATTCCTGATAACGTGAATAATAATCTATAAGCACCAAAACATACTCGTTGTTCGGCAGCGGGCCTAATAAATCCGTTGCCACACATTGCCAGGGACCGTTGGGAAAAACATGCATTGCATTGGTGCAGGATTTGGAGCTTGCGAAACCAATAAACAATCACGGCAATTCTTAACAAACTGTTCAGCTTCTCTATCTATCAATGGCCACCAGACTTTGGCTCTTAATCTTCGTTTCATAGCAAACTCACCAGGATGCCCCTCATGCGCCAATCGGAAGATTTTATCCCGTAGAGATTTCGATACTACAATTCGAGTGCCTCGCAGCAGAATGCTGCCAATCGCCGAAAACTCAAATCGAAAGGGACAGTGCATGCTTGATTTGTCCGAGTCCCACGACTCATTTCTGACATATGTAATGGTATTGGAAATTTCCTCATTTTCCGCACTCCTTTTAGTAATGTCGCTTATTGACAGAGGCAAAAGAACCGAGTTAGATAGCACCTGAAATATATTCTCCTTGCAAAGTTCATCGAACGAGTTCGTATCAGAGACTTTATAAAACCTAGAGACAGAATCAGCAATATTTTCCTTCCCAGCACGATAGATTACTTTAAATTTGAACGACTGCAAACGGAATAACCATCGTTCTATTCTGGCCGGAGGTTTTGATGTTGGTTTAAAAATTGATTCCAATGGTTTATTGTCGGTTACTAATTCAAATTCCAAACCGGCTAGATAATAATAAAACTTTTCCACTGTCCAGACTAGCGCTAAGCTTTCCTTTTCCGTCTGAGAATATCTTTTCTCTACATCAGATAGACTTTTGCTAGCAAAATATTTTATTTTCGGATCACCATAGCAATCAAATTGGATTAAGACAGCGCCCAGTGCCACGAAGCTAGCGTCAGAAACTACCCGATTCTTCTTTTTGGATCAAAATATGATAGGTTTGGAAGTTGAGACAATTGAGTTTTGAGATTCTTAAAGGCGTTCGCTTGTTCTGGGCCCCAGACGAATTTCAAATCCATCTTAGAAAGGGTTCTCAGTGGTTCAGTGGCATCTGCCAAATCGGGCAAAAGGGGCACAACTCAAAATTCTCTATTATTCAGTAGAGGCAAAAAACCGTTTATGTAAAAATGGTTGCAATGTTTAAAGAAAATATTGTTCCATTATGAAAAAATGCAATATTGAAGAAGGTTCTGCTATATTTTTTTCAATTTTATATTATGTGTAATAAGTATATATGTGTAATAAAAGTAATCAGTCGTTCTTGAGCACGTAAACGCAACTAACAATAATTCTCTTTAGTTGATCGTGCAGAAGCAACACACTTGACATAAAAATAGACATAACGGCATTTTTCCAGTTAAAGAAGATAGTGATGAGACGGAAATTTTTATAGTAGTTAGAGATGTGTAATGTGAATCAGTTTATGGGAAAAGTAGATTTTGACAATTTTTGAGTTGTGCCCCTTTTGTATTTAGAGTGCGATATGTTATTAAACCCAAGAAGCTTCTAGTCTCCTCTTTGGTGTTTAGAGCTCGAAATTCTGTTATTACCTTAATTTTGTCCGGATCTGCAATAAAGCCTTTATCAGAAAGAATGTGGCCTAAAAACTTTACACTTTGGGTCTTCCACACGCATTTGTTCTCATTAAGTACAAGATTGTTTTTCTTTAATACCTGAAGTACTTCCTTGACTGCATTATCATGTACTTCTTCCGTGCTCCCAAATATGATGATATCATTTATGTAATTTAGACAATTGCTACAGGGAGCTAAAATTCCCTCCAGTTCGCTCTGAAAAATTTCCGGTGCAGAATTTACACCAAACATCAATCTCTTATATCTGCATAGCCTCTTATGCATAATAAATGTGGTTATCATTCGACTGTCTCCTCTGTAACTCCAGCTGGTGGTATGCGCTTTTGAGATCCAATCTAGAGAAGAATTTAGCTCCACGTAGCTTCGTCATGAAAGACTCAAACGTTGGTAAAGGATATTTTTCGCGTAAAATTGCTTTATTTGCCATTCGCATGGCAATGCACAGCCTCATTTCTCCATTTCCTTTAAACACAACCACTACCGGTGATATCCAGGGATTAGGTTCAAGAACTGGTTCAATGATGTCTAGTCTAACTGCCTCATCTATCTTGGCTGATACTCTCTCTTCAAGAGCAATCGGTATTCTTCGTAAAGGTTGTTGAATAGGTTTCACCGATGGATCAATAGTTAATTTTACTTGTATTTCATTCATTTTCGGAAATGGATTTACATTCTCAACGCGATATACATTTAAGCCAAGGCGTAGTACTTTCAGATTTATGGATGTTTCACGGCCTAATAACGACTGACTTCCATTTTCTATAACATAAAATGTAGCAACCGTCTCTGATCCATTATTCACAGCCATCGGAGCATCAAACACACAGGTTACTTTAAGAATCTGATCTGAAGCATATGCCTTGAATTAGTTTTGTGAGTGTGACCGTATATTCCATATGATTGCTTGTTTACTCTTTAACATCGCCCAATCGTTCTCGCTAATAAGGTTAAATCGCGAGGCGGAATCAATCACCATAAACATCTTTTGCCCTCCAACTTTACACTCTATAATTTCATCTCTTTGGCAGTTATCGTCGATTTTGAAACAATTAAACTCACGTAATGCTTCGGTGTCGTCTGGGTGCTTTCACACCACACTTTTGTTGATCTGAAATGACGTCGTTTATCATCATTTTCCTCGTTTTCGGAAAATTTCCGTTTAGGATGTTTTTATTGTTCTCTTCGTCGAAATTTTTTGAACTATTTCATCATCAGCCTTTACAGTCATACTTTGCGACTGTTTGTTAATTTGTTAAAAAACTTGACAAGCTTCAATGATATCGTTTAAATTTTGCTCCTTTTCCAACAATCGCTTTTTCAGTTCAATCGGAGCCCACGAATCAATTATTTTGTCTTTAAGGCAAATTTCTTCTATTTCCAATTTTGTTCCGCCGAACGAACATTTTGCAGCTTGCAGTCTTAAATGTAACAAAAATTTGTTGACATATTCTCCATCAGATGGTGTTAAACTCCTGAAAAGGTGTCGTTCAAATGTTGAATTTTGTTTTGGCGAAAAATATTCGTCTAACTTTGTAACCAATATGGTGAAAAATCATTATCAACTTTCGAATCGTATTCAACCAATGCGCCAGGAATGTTATAAATAACTTCTTGAAGTTGTGGGCCTCCCAAATGGAGCAACTTATTTTTCTTGTTAACCGAATTGACTATTTCTTCCGAAGCAAGATACAGATTGAAAGATCTTAATCATTTTCCCCATTCTGCACGGAGCAATGTTTTGTCTATGACGTCACAGAGGAATGGTCTAATGTCCGACATTATTACTCCCTTCGAACCAACCTTTCACAATTGTCAATGCAGATCCATGCCCAATTTAATGTGCTTGCAATTTCGCAATTTAATGTTTTATTTCAATTTCACAATTTAATGTGACAATCCAATTGGTACATGACCCAATATACATATCTTCAGCGACACAATTTCATATGCTTCCACAACACAATTTAATGTGCTTCCATGCCACAATTTAATGTGCTGGCCAATTTTCCGGTCTAATTTTATAACCAGCTTGCAAATAAATGCACACTCCAGATACATAATTGAATGTGATTTCCACTGTTCCAGTAAGGAATATCTTTCGTCGTGCGATCTGTAATTTCCCCAATGGGGTGAAAAGAGACACAAACAATAAAGTGGTCGGATATCGCTGTGCCTTCTTCCACGCAGATTTTACCAATCGTCGCCAATGTATAGGTAATAACCCGCCAATATCCAGTAACACACGGTCTTCAACTTTTAATTCGCTTAAACACATAAAACACATTTTATTCTACTCAGAAATACAATAACATAAAAACATATGTTACAAAACAACGTTGCCATATTTTTGTAAACTGTAAACACGGCTTAGCGTTGCCACAGTTGTATAATTTGCTTAATGGGATGTGTTGTGACTAATATCAAATTCACAGAGAGCAAGTCAAATTACCCAAAAGCTGGACCCCGGAAATTGCCCAGGGAATTCGGGGCCAGCGACGCTTGTAAGGATAAACCACCCAAGTGCCGGAGGAAGGGAGCTGGTGGCATTAAATTGCGTGTCTTGTACAAATCTTCAAAGCTATTTGAATTGTTCCTGTTTGATTGTTGTTAAATTATCTGCTGATGACCACGGAAAGCCTGTAAGACGAAAAAACATACAAAATATAACCAACCCAAAGTAAGGTAACGACAACTAAAAAAAATAAACTTACCAAAAGAAAAGAAAAAGCAAGAAAGGCGGTATTGAACGACGGGCCCGGGAAGGGTAGCCGCGGTAATCGGGAAGCTAATAAAAAAAAGAAAAAAAAACAATTAATACCGTGAAAAAAATAAGATATTATGTGATATTTTTTTTTGGCATTTTGAGCATTTGTGGTGTCTTTGTATCGTAGTCATTTGTGTTAATTTAAATTTGTGTTTTTTTGTGTACGGGTCATTAACACGGAGTTGGGACAAACCAGGAGCATTGAACTTGCTTCAAACCGGGGACTAGAATACGATAAATTTAAATTCCGTAGTATCTGCGAAAAGGGCAGAATTAATATAGATTAAGAGAGCTCTTTTAACTACAAGATTAGAACGTAAGAAAATAAAAGGGGTTAGAAAGGAAGTTTCCTAGGAAGCAAACAGGAAGTATTTCAAAATATTGGTTCCGTGTAAATGTTTTCGGTGTTAACGATCCAGAGAGGTAAAAAATAAAGTGTATTAGGAATAAGTATATGTTAAGCAAGAAAAAAATGTTTTTATCTCAAAGACCCAATGAATAACTGTAAGTGTTAGTTCGAGAGAAATCGTGATGTGTTAATTTTTGGTCCATGAGGACGGGGGCATAGGTTGATGGCAAACTAAGGTGGGTGTGTATGTGTGTGGATAGTGGGCGCTATAAGAGAGCCTAATCAACAATATAAATTTGAAGCGCCATAATTATGCGAAGACGCACAATAGAAATGGCGCCTGAAGTGAAGTGAAGATTCGTAGCGACATAAGAATACGCGCTAGAGGAGCTACTAGAAAAAAAGAACAGCAATATTGGTCGAGGAATCATGGAAAAAGTGCAAAGAAATAAACTTTAGGAAAACAATAGACAATAAAGGAATACTGCGTTTCTAATATCTAGCTGGTATTGCAGCCGCGAGTAAAGGGCAAATCGTGATAAGTGCAATTTTAGTTTAGGAAGATTAGAAATTAGGGTAAATCTCTCCGAGTACCTAAAGGTCAAGTGCAATAGCTTGTTAGTATGCGTGTAACAATGTTTGTATTGTCAATGACCTGTTAGTCAGTTTTGAATAATTGTAAAGTGTAAAGTCAATAGTAACGAGAATCCAGGAAACATAAAAATACAGTAATCAGTGCAAAGACCGAAAAAGGGCTATAAAAACAGTACTGTACAAAGCTTTTTTTACACTACAAGTTCGGTTTTGTCTAGGTGTATGTGCACAGTTTTCTTAATATCCAGTCACTCAATGTACCGATTTGCCACCCGATGGGCACAATATACGAAAAAAGACGTGTAAAAAAAAAAAAAAAAAAAAAAAAACAACAAAAAAAAAAAAAAAAAGGAAGAATAAAAATTGAAACAAACCCGCACACTTCGCACCCTTGCTCCCTGAAAATTTAATCTTGAAACCCCGTCCAAATACTGTGAATTCATACAAAAAAAATAAATATATGTAATTGTGTAATTTGAGTGTTGTGAATATTGTGTAGTTCAACGTAGTTTTTATCTGATTATAATCAGAATAAATAAATAATAAATAATAAATAAAATAATAATAAATAATAATAATAAATAATTATTTATAATATCAAACAAACAAGAGCTAGTCCCAACCCATTCTGTTAGTTGGTAAAATTTTCGCCGTTCGAAATACGGGAAAAGGTGATTTTGAAACGCGTGAGTTGCGCTTTAATTTTGTCGGTGATATAGAAATAGATAATTGCTGATGAATAGTAGTACAGACGGAAAATGCCGGAGCAAAAGAACTCGTATTTCTGCGTTTGATACCACGAGGAACTCTTACGTTCAGCATAAACCGAAAGTTAGAAAGATCAGGCAAGAGAAAATGGAAAAGCCAAATCAAAATCAGGCAGCACCACCAGGAGTGTATGATTTATCAGGAACCATAAATACACCGACTAATAGTAGCACGACAGGGGAAAAACAAAATGCTTCGACAAATGTAAGGCCATCTAGTGGGGTGGACGCAACACTGAGAGAATTGGTTCACGAAAGCGTACATAAGACTCAGGTAAACTTAACCACCATTATAAAGAAAGATATAGCCAAAGAGTTAGGACAAGTGCGTGAAGCCATAGCTAGTTTAAATAGGGCTATAACGGCGATGACGGTAGGAAATAGCCACAATTTAGATACTAATGACACCCAAAACATGCAACAGATAAGACCGATGTCTAACCCTTCCTCAACCAATCCCCTTTCAAGTTTCGAAACCAATATGGGATGAGAAGGTCCTATGTCGGGAACTATACCTGGGATATGGCAAACTGGATGCCATAAAGGGCTTAGAGCAGAAAAATTAGGTCTGAAGTTTAGTGGAAGTCCGTGAGGTCTTCCAGTGCAGGACTTCATTTTTGGACTAGAACATCTTCAAACCCAATACAAGATATCCTGGGAGGAAATATATAGCGATTTTTATGTCCTCTTCTCAGACGCAGCTCAGGAATGGTATTGGCTGCAAATTAAGAGCAAAATGATACGTGACTGGCCTTCTCCAAAGTTTGCTTTGCTCGCTCAGTATAAACCCACAAGGTCCCATTTTGAAATTACGAGGGACCTAGTAGAGCGCAGGCAGCTACCTGGAGAAAGTCTTGATAGCTTTTTCCATGATATAAACATGATGCGTAGTAGATTGGAGCAGCCTATAGCGGAATACGAAATGATTCGAATAGTCAAGAGAAATCTCAGGGACAATATAGCTCGGATAATATACCCCATGCAAATCTCGTCGATGGAGCAATTGCGTGCGGAATGTATAGAAGTGGAGAGATATTTCGTAAGACGTGATCTTCGGAGACCAGCTAATATACCTCCAAAAGTTTTCCGGGTAAGCGAGGTTAACATTGAAATGGAAGACTATGAGGAACATGGTGATAATGGGTTAGGTGAGGAAATCGCAGCCATCACGATTACATGCTGGAACTGTCAAAAACCCGGCCATGTTTTCATGGATTGTCCCTCGGTCGACCGGAATCTTTTCTGCTATAGGTGTGGGCGACCTAATACAATTACCCTGAAATGCCCAAATTGTAGGTCGGGAAACCCCAGGAAGAACGTGATTGGAGCGGGAAATCAAAGTTCAACGGAAAATCCCGCGACACCATAATAGTGACTCAGCAAAACACTAGTCCTTCTGACGAAATAACTTACCCGACAAGACGACATTACCTACCATTAGAAATACGAAAGCAAAACTACGAAATAATAAGAAGGCGAATCTTTGACTTAAGTTCGTCCACCAAAAACACGGTTGAATGCGAAAGCGAATCGTCGCCAAATAACACTCACCAGGTCAGTAACAAAAACAGGGAAAAAATACTGAAGCTGAGAGAACGACGCAAAGAAAACAAACGACTGATTCGAGCAGCATCTGAGGCAATGGCGAAATGTAGCGGAAATCTAGGCCCTAGGCTTTATGCAGTCGTTAGTCTTGGTGGGAAAGAAATTACGGGCTTATTAGATTCTGGAGCATCGGTTAGCGTACTAGGAAGAGGATGTCGAGAATTGGTAGAGGAACAAGGCTTGAAGATAAATACATATTATGCAAATATTAGAACTGCATCGGGAAAACCGCATCGAATAGAAGGGAAGATTCAGTGCATGGTAAAATATAAGGGAAAAGAGCACGAGATTTGCTTCTATTTATGTCCAGATTTAGAGCAAGAAGTGTATCTGGACATAGATTTTTGGCGAGCTTTCGGTTTAGCTCCCGATGTTTTGCATGCCGATAAAATGGATTTCGAGCGAATTCAGAATCATTTTTCAAAGAAGACCGACGAGCATAAAATAGATAAGCATGAACTGACGACCGAACAACAAGACAAACTGCAGAAAGTAATACCAACATTTCCAGCATTTGAGGAAAGAGGTTTAGGCCACACTCATTTCGAAAAACACACTATAAAATTAATTGACGGCACAAACCCGATTAAGGACAAACATTACCCGTTGTACCCAGCTATGCAAGAAATAGTTTACCACGAAATAGACCAAATGATTGCTTTAAACCTCATTGAGTAGAGTGAAAGCACTTGGAGCAATCGGACAACAATCATGGGAAAACCCGGAAAAAACCGTTTTTGTCTGGATGCGCGTAAGCTCAATGCGGTCACCGTGAAAGACGTACACCCATTGCAAAACATCGACGGTATTCTGAGTCGTGTAGATCAAACCGTTCACATAAGTAGCGTCAACTTGGAACATGCATTCTGGCAGATTGACGAGGAGTCGAGACAATGCACAGCATTTACAGTCCCTAGGCGTCCGCTGTACCAATTTCGCGTTATGCCATTTGGATTGTGTAATGCTGCGCAACGTCTGTGTCGTTTAATGGATAAAATTCCAGCTCGTCTCAAATCTAACCTCTTCGTTTATTTAGATGATCTTTTGATCATCGCCGATGAATTCGACGCGCATTTGTCTCCATTGGAGCAAGTGGCCGAGTGTCTGAAACGGGCCAATTTGACTATAGGCTTGAAGAAGAGTATGTTTTGTGTCAGGAAGTTAAAGTATTTGGGTTTTATAATTGGAAGAGGTATGTTGAAAACCAACCTCGAAAAAGTGGCCGCTATCCACAAGATAAAAGTGCCCAAGTAAGAAGCTTTTTGGGAACTGCGGGATGGTACCGCAGATTCATCAAAAACTTTGTATCTGCTTCTCTCACTGACACGCTCAAAAAAGATAAGAAATTTGCAATGACACCAGCAGCGATTATAGCTTTTCAAGAGTTAAAGTATGCTTTAATGACAGCCCCAGTTTTGAAACATACAGACTTCGCAAAACCGTTTTTCATGCAATGCGACGCCTCAGATGTCGGAATAGGAGCAGTTTTATTTCAAAAGGGAAAGGAAGGTGAAGAAAATCCCATAGCCTTCTACTCCCAGAAACTGAACATTTTTAAACCACGGAATTTGAAAGCGAGGAGTATAAAAAAATGGTAGATGACATAAAAGCCAATCAAGAGAAATTGCAGGATCTCACGATCAGAATGGTATGATTTTTAAACGGACGGTAGGAGACAGCGAGATAGAGAAGGAAGAAATGCAATGGAAATTGTGGGTGCCTGAGACCTTAGCACATGTGCTGATTGAAAAAGCCCACGAAGATGTCACTTCAGCTCATGGTGCAATAGCAAAAACGCTACACCGTTTGAGAAGGTTGTATTATTGGCCAAAAATTACTTCTCAAGTCCGCCAATATGTGGGTAGATGCACGGTGTGCAAAGAAACAAAATCAGCAAATCAACAATTACAACCCCCGATAGGTAATGAAGTTATGACGGAGAGACCGTTTCAAAAACTATATATCGACTTTATGGGAAAATATCCACGATCTAAGAGCGGGAACGCGTACATATTTATTGTGGTAGACCACTTTTCCAAATTTGTATTTTTGAAAGCCATGAAAGACGCAACAGCGTCTAATCTTGTAAAATTCTTGATACAAGAAATATTTCATAAATTTGCGTATGCTCCGCAATCGAACGCCTCGAAAAGGGCAAATCAACAAGTCTTGGTCGCAATAAGAGCATATTTAGAAACAGTCCATAGAGACTGGGACCTTTATTTAACAGAAATCGAATGTGCCCTCAGATCATCAGTTCATGCAGCCACTGGAGTTACTCCATATTTTGCCTTATTTGGATTTGAAATTATTCAAATGGAGCCGACTATAAACTGGCGCGCAAGTTAAAATCTCTTACTGATCACGAAATTCTGAGCTTACAAGGCAAAGATAAACTTGAGCTGATTCGAAGCCTATGAGAGAAGCGCGCAGAGGTATAACGAACAGGCTCGGGTGGTTAAATTCCGCCCAGGGCAAGAGGTATTCTGAGAAACCATGTGCTAAGTGACTTTGGAAAGAATTTTAACGCGAAGTTTTCGAGAAAGTATCAGAAATGCAGAATAGTGCGACCAGTAGGAAATAACATGTATGACGTATGACGCATAGGAAAACACCACCGTAGGACAAAATAGTTTATAGGTCTCCATAATCGTTGAAAATGTGTGGGCAAAACTGCAAGATTTATGTGTTCTTCTTATAAGGTGAAACCGCGATCAATTGGCTAGGTTTGTAGGTCTTAGAGGTTTGTTCAAAGTGGGGCAAATTGTGTTTGTGTTTTGAGGTGTGTCTCAAGCAAAAGGCAAATGTTTGAAATTTCGTAGGGCATTGCAACTAGAGTGTTCAAAATCGCAACCGACAACCGTCAAAACAGTTTTTTTTTTTTGATCGAAACGGTATGCTGATGTTTTTTTTCCAAAATCATCAATTTCGAATGATCGGTTTAACCGGGGTTTTGGCGTCGGCTAATTGAATTTTGAGAAATTATAAACATGGTTTACAAATTGCTTCATGTTAAACTAAAATATATAATTCACGAAAATAATCGAAAATTGACTCTGACTAAATCTGATCATTTTATATTTTAGATTTTTCATAACTACGAAAAATACAAAATGCACGAAAATAATCGGAAATTGATTCAGTCCAATAAATTCGATTATTTTTCCAAAATTTTCTGATTAACATAACTACTAAAATATATGTATTGTCAATATATATCAGATTATCCCTTTTCGGATTATTTACATCGATCGCGTAAAATAGTTTAATTCTTACCGAATAAATCTGAGAGATTTTACCCTGCATGTTAATGGAATAACAGCGCGGGTCAGACTAATCAGTCAGATATATAGAATTGGGGAACTGTCTAATTAACTTACCGAATGCACAATGAGGTAGTGTAGAGTCCGTCCGCATTTATTAAAATTCTCCGAACACAGATATGGCAGAGGCAAGAGTCCAGGACACTAAAAGCACTGATAAACCCGGCTATTGAGACAGGGTGTAGAAATTCCCCACGTTATAATCCGGCAGCTTATATCACGCACATCGAGGTTTCCCTGTGTTTGAAATCTCGAAGTTTTGTTGCGTGACACTTTGCTGGCACACACCTTATCCACACGCACACCACCACATGGAGCATTTGCCTCAATGGCTAGGCGAAATTTATTGCCGTTTTGGCGGACCGGCCCACTCAGGAAGCGTAATTGCACATTGTGCTCACACACACACATGCCCATGAACACCAATTGCTGGGAACGGCCTCACGACGTCAGGGGGGTGGGAACTCCGGGTACTTACAAAGTACTCGTATTAGGACGGACGGTACACGGGTGGATGAACACTTACCACGGGAAAAGTTTGGACGAGCGGGCAATCACCGGGAAAATTGTCTGAAAATGTATATTATTTTTTTTTTTTTTTTTTGGTGAACTGAGGCTGGCAATGGCGGACGATGTGTGCGGGTGGTCAGAATATGGGGAAGTGGAAAGGGCTGTCAGATGTGTCATAGAATGCTTCATTCAGCAAAGTGCTGCCATAGCTAGAAAAAATTAAAGACCTTTAAAGTCAACTCTGGTGAAATGCGAAAAGCGCCGCTAACTCGACAATTACAACAACTAAATATAGATGGCAAGAAAGAAGCCAGGCAGTCAAAGACGGAACGATTAGTTGTATAATTTGTTTAATAGGATGTGTTGTGACTAATATCACATCCACCGAGAGCAAGTCAAATTATCCAAAAGCTGGACCCCGGAAATTGCCCAGGGAATTCGGGACAGCCACGCTTGTAAAGATAAACCATCCAAGTGCCGGAGGAAGGGAGCTGGTGGCATTAAATTACGTGTTTTGTACAAATCTCCAAAGCTATTTGAATTGTTCCTGTTTGATTGTTCTTAAATTGTCTGCTGATGGCCACGGAAAGCCTGTAAGACGAAAAAACATACAAATTATAACCAACCCAAAGTAAGGTAATGACAACTAAAAAAAATAAACTTACCAAAAGAAAAGAAAAAGCAAGCTCTAGACGAGCCAGAAAAGCGGTACCGGGAAGGGTAGCCGGGGTAATCGGGAAGCTAATAAAAAAAAAGAAAAAAAAAACAATTAAAACCGTGAAAAAAAAGAAGATATTATATGAAAAGTTTTCTTGACATTTTGAGTGTTTGTGGTGTCTTTGTATCGTAGTCATTTGTGTTAATTTAAGTTTGTGTTTTTTTGTGTACGGCTCATAAACACGGAGTTAGGACAAACCAGGAGCATTGAACTTGCTTCAAACCGGGGACTAGAATACGATAAATTTAAATTCTGTAGTATCTGCGAAAAGGGCAGAATTAACATATAAGTAGATTAAGAGAGCTCTTTTAACTACGAGATTAGAACGTAAAATTGCGAACCGAAAAAGGGATCAGAAAGGAAGTTTTCTAGGAAGCAAACAGGAAGTAGTTTAGAAGATTGGTTCCGTGTAAATGTTTGCGGTGTTAACAATCCATAGAGGTCAAAAATAAAGTGTATTAGGAATAAGTATATGT
The DNA here is from genome assembly GCA_019455685.1 of Philornis downsi. Taxonomy (NCBI): domain Eukaryota; kingdom Metazoa; phylum Arthropoda; class Insecta; order Diptera; family Muscidae; genus Philornis; species Philornis downsi. Next base: position 2,037,325 of record JAHXMU010000027.1, on the reverse strand, counting down.
TAAGCAAGAAAAAAAATGTTTTTATCTCAAAGACCCAATGAATAATTGTAAGTGTTAGTTCGAGAGAAATCGTCATGTGGTAATTTTTGGTCCATGAAGACGGGGTCATAGGTAGATGGGAAACTAAGGTGAGTATGTGTGTGGATAGTGGGATCCACAAAAGAAAAAGGCGTGATATAAATGGGAGATTGGCTAGGTGGGCTCTGCAGCTTCAGTCGTACGATTTTCAGATCGAACATCGTAAATGCTCGGAGAATGTGGTTACTAACACTTTGTCAAGAATGGTCGAGGAGATGGAATTCACGACAGATAATATCTTAGGGTTCGAAACGCTGGAGTTTGCCTCAGATGAATATCTACAGCTAATAGAAACCGTAACGTCGAATAAGGACAAGCTACCCGATTTAAAAGTAGAAAATGGTTTGTTATTAAAAAAAACACCATGCTAATTCTTATATAAATGAAGTAAAAGAGTTTCAATGGAAATTGTGGATACCCAGCTCATTAATTCATATTTTAATACAACAAGCACATGAGCCACCTGAAAAATCCCATGGCGGAACTCAAAAGACTCTGCATGCATTAACATCGAGATTTTATTGGCCGAACATGGTAGTGCAGGTTTTGTCAATAACTGCACTGTATGTCAAGAAAGCAAATCGTCAAATCGAAATCTAATGCCTGATAATGGGAATGAAGTAGTCACAGATAGATCTTTCCAGAAAATGTATATAGACTTTTTACAGAAGTATCCTAGGTCTAAAAATGGAAATGTGTACATATTCATAGTACTCGATCATCTAACCAAGTTTGTTTTCCTTAAATCCATGAGGGAAACTACATCTAGATATGTTCTTAAGTTTTTGATGAACAGTGTGTTTCACGACTTTGTTGTTCCGGAAATGATACATTCTGACAACGGCAAACAGTTTACTTCAAAAAAGTTTGAAACCATGACACGTAACTATAAAATCAAACATATGAAGAAGCTGTCTACTTCCCACAATCGAATGCGGCTAAGAGAATTAATCAAAGCGTTTTAACTGCCATTAGATCATATTTAAAAGAAGACCATCGAGAATGGGATCTGAACCTAAAGGAAATTGAAATCGCCCTAAGAACCGCAATACACACAGCAACAGGCGTTAGTCCATTTGTGGCTTTATTTGGGCATAGTATATTCATCTCGGAATCAGATTACATACTGGCTAGAAAGTTAAAAACCTTAGATGATACAGAATTCGCAATAATGGATAAAAATTATGAAATTCGGTTAATTAAGGGAACTATTAAGGAAAATTTGCATAACTCATCTGAGAGAAGTGCTTTAAGATACAATAAAGGAGTCCGTATGGTACGTTCTGTGCCTGGACAGGAAGTCTTCAAAAGAAGTTTTGTCTTGAGCGATTTCAAGAAAAACGTCAATGCAAAACTCTGAAAAAAATTTTCCAAATACAGCATCCTAAGAGTACTGGGGAACAATATGTACGAGTTAGAGACACTTAATGGAAGTCCGTTAGGTGTCTATCATGCCAAGGACATTGAGCAATAATAGGCGAATAGTGCATTATAGATAATGAAAAAGACAAAAGAAGCCTTATAGGTTTTGGAACAGCGAGAGTGCAATATATATGTGTAGAGTTGTGTTTTGTCATTTTATTACCATATGAACGATTATACACCTAGTCCTATGTTCAATGTCTATCTTAGCAACTACCAAAAGAGAAAATAAATGTAAGTCTCATCTGAGAGATTAGCTTGCCCGTTTTTAGTAATTATAATTTAGCAATTTATACATTAACGTCCGACTTCATCACGAGATAAATATGAAATACCTGAAAAAGAAAAGAACTGAAAGTAAAAATAGTCGCGGTTGGTAGATTGAGACGCTTCCCTGAGAACAATATATAGTATCGTGTCTAATCCGCCGTATACAAAGCATTACCATTGGGAGACTCCGATGTGCGAGGGATAAGATAATTGTAAAGATTGCCCGGCTAACTTTGGTTCCAGACAGAGTAGTGGGTGTGACCTACGTTCGGCGCTGGGGAATCATACCCGACTACTGGAAATAGAAGAGTTCGGGATTTAGTACAAATTTTGGCTCTATACGGTATAACCCCCTCGCACACTGCTGTTTCCTTGGTATACCAGAAACTGCAGAGTTTTGTTGTGGGTGGTTCCCCAGTAGCACGAAACAATGACGGCCCACTGAGAATAGGGCAATTGCTGTGTTGCAAAACGTGGAGTTCCGCGTAGACTTTCCAGGATAACGCAACTTGGTACTTCGTCTTTGCGACGGTGGAAGGGCACTTTGAATACCTACCTGGTACAGCCCAATAGTTCGCATTCATGATCATAAAATTTTGTTTCATTGTTTATTTCTGCCGTTTGGCTGATTATTGGTGTGATTTGCTGTTCGGTGTTTGTCTAGCGTTGTTGACGTTTGACTGGTACTCACGTTCCATACTATCCATTCAGAGCTGTATTTTTTGGCACCGTGAGATAAAATCGGATGTAACAGGGTGTTAACATTAAATGAATGCCTCGAGAGAAAGTCCTGACCGAGAAAGCGAATACCGTGAGTGCGAGAAGAGTGGGTACCGGTTCAAGGTCAAAGAGCATGGGAACTTGACCCCGCTTATGTGGATGAATGTTATATATTCTGTTAGTTGTTTATGCGGATGATTTGTTGGTAGGGTGTTCAGTTATTTGGTGTTGTAACTAACGTTTGTCTGGATTTCTGGAAAGTAGTCATAACGCACCCAAAATTATTTGTAACCGAACAGAAGCAAAGTGGCAGTTAAGTTGGACGGACGTCCTCTATTTTGTTCGAGTTTAATTATTAAAAATTAGACTTAATATATAAAACAAAAACAAAAAAAAAAAAAAGAGAGAGTGAAAACCAAGGGTGAACATAGACAATTTTAGGCTTAAAGAAAAATAGAAATAAGAATACAGTGCCAGACGGAAGTAATATCAGTTAGTTTTTATATTTCCACTGTGTATCGAAAAGGAAAGGTTTCGGTCGAAAAAGAAAACCCTGTGCCCCGAAAGTAGCCTACAGAAAGCATAAAAGGGAGAAGTATTTGATGGTATGAAAGTGCACGGGGAATAAGGAAAAAGTAACGACCAAAAAAAGGTAACAAAATCACTTAAAACAAATAGTAGTTCCAAGTCCGTGTAGAAGACCACGAAAAGCCTGTAAATAACTTTGCGATTTAAATAGTGGTGACTCTGTAAACGACCAGCTGGAATGGTGAAACAAAGCCCACTGTGGGATATATCCTGTGGCCAGATCGGTCTAGCCATTCGATGGGTGTGCTGGCGGAGGAACACAGTGTACAATAACTGAAATTCTTACTAACATAGAGAAAATATCAGAAAAAAATTAAGAAAAAAAAAATTAAAAAAAATTTAAAGTGGCAGAGTAAGAACCTAATTAGAAGGTTTATCAGGAAGTGTTAGTGTTTAGCGAGTGTGCGATAAATTTTATTTTTTGTGAAAAGGACCTAACTGGCGTTTATATGAAAATAAAAATTTAGAAGCTCAAAAGCAAATAAATAGAACCTCCAAAACAAATCGTTAAAGGAGCTCTTGTAGGGAATGATAGGGCATTTAAAAATACAAAAAAATAAAAGAAATAAATTTACGACAAAATGGTCGCCCATACTTCGGTCCTTTAATAGTGCCTGTGTTATATGATGAATTTGATGTATTCGGTCTTTTGTTGTCTGAATTGAGATTGTAGGTAGTTTTTTTTTTTGTGTTTTGTGTCATAACCAGTGAAGGTGGATAGAGAAATTTTCGGTCTCTCATCTTGATACTTCTACTAGATTAGGTGATCTTATCCAATTGCGTACAGTTGACTAAAGGGAGGGGGAATAATATAACCAACGCGAATAGTTTTAATAGAGATAGAAGTAAAGATATTACAAAAATTATAGACGACCACAAGAATCCTCAGTAGATTAAGTAATTTCTTTATTGTAAGCCTAATCGAAATAAATATAATGTAAATGTCTTAGAAATTTAAACATGTGTAATTAAAGTTATTTATTAAGGATTTCGGGAATGTGTGGATGAAGACCTAAAAGAGAGAA
>JAHXMU010000027.1:1941848-2033212 GCA_019455685.1 Philornis downsi | reverse complement strand
TTTGCTCTTATATGATCACAATTTACAAATTAAAATAATTTTTTAATTTATGTTATTTGTATGGGAGGGGGACTTTTACGATTTTCTTTAAAACTGGCAATATGCTACAATATAACTAAATATATTTACATGCAAAATTTCAATCTTATCGGATCGGAACAGATAAAAATAGGAAACTTATTGAAAAAGTTAAAAAAAATGTGAAAGAGGTATTGACAATTTTCGTGGACAAATTGCATCTTTTTCGTATCAAGGATATAAGGGTGGTGGGCGTGTCCTTTGAGATAATTTCATAAAATTTATTAAAGTTATCCGGAATATATCAGAGACCAATCGAGCCAAGTTTTGTTCAATTCCAGAAACAACTTTGGAAAAAATAAGGTTTTTTCATTACAGGATATATGGGAGGTGGGCGTGTCCTTGGACCGATTTTCTCTAAACTTGTTTTTTTTTTCTTTCCTACTTATAAAAGCAATGTGTACTAATTTTCATTCTTTTCTGAAAACTCCTTCTATTTTTGGCCACCGATTATATGAAAACACGACACTGTGCTTCGTAAGCGTACTTTCACATTTTAAATAAAAATTTATTTGACCCTGACTACGGAGTCTCCTTTCTATGACCCTGTCTTTAACCGTTTAATCAGGGAGATGCTGTTTTTTTTTTATTATTATTATTTAATGTTTATTTCATATCCGGTTGAGCGCCTAATAACTCAGTAGTTTTTTTTTTGTTCCTCCTCGTCTGCCTTTTCCCCGAAAATTCACATGCATATTTCTAATTTCGTGACATCAGTTTCTGCTCCTGGCGGCTATCCAATTTATGGTCATTTTCTTCGTAGTTTATATCTTAAAAGAATGAATTTAAAAATTTCTCGTAACTTTGTGCGAGTACTACCTAAGAGAAATGGACTGATAGTTGTATTTTTAGTAATTTTATGAGACAGTCCCATATATGCCCCCTATTTTAACTCTTTTACTCCTGCAATTACAAGCTTTTGAAAATTCTTCTTCATATCTCGATAAATGGAATATCTTTGTCTCAATTTTATGACCTTTCCTTCAACTATTTGATCCATTTTTATGGTAACTGTTTGATGCCCTTAAAGTAAGTAAGTATGAATTCCAAAAAATATCGGTGCTGTATGTCAGTATACCAATCAATCAATCGTTGTTACCCTGAAAGCATGAATGTCGCCAAATTATATCTTTTAAGAAACTTTCTTCTTATCGCGCGTTGGTCCTTGAAATAAATGTCGTCATTTTAGCTCTAGCCATTTGAGCTGGGCGATGGCACCAGATTTGTCCATTTTTACCCCGTTTTTTTTAACTTAAAATATTGCATTTTGAAAAAATCTTATTTTTGTGTGTCCAATCTGGAAGTGGAACATGGAAACCAATTTTCTACCTCTAGCCGTTTGAGATGGACGGTGATACAATATTTGTTTCTTTTTGATCTATTTTACGCTTAAGAGTACGCATCTTCTTGTCCCTATTTGTCGCGAGTCTACCAGATTTGTCCCTCTGTTTTCCCGCCAAAAGTTTGTATTTTGAAAAATCCCTTCTTACCACGCGTCTAATCTGGGCATGGGCAACATGGGCATCGATTTCTACGTCGCTAATTCTAACCGTTTGACCTTGGCGATAGTACCAGCTTTATTACTTTTTACCCCTAAAAGTTTGCAATTTGAATTATAACATGTCTAACATAAAAGGGAAATAGCACCAGTTTCCAAGATTCCAGCTTCAGCAATTTGAACTATGCGATGACACCAGATTTGTCCATATTTATATATTTCATTTTGAACACATTCTTATAACATGTTTAATCTGGAGGAACAAGAAGTCCACGAGGGTTTAACGTGAGTCTCGCCGTGAAGGCCTTACCCACAGTGTGGACACACTGGGCATATTACAATGCGATTGCCAACGCCCCCCTGGGGTAGCCAAGTAAAACTTGGGCTATCTAGGAAAAGGGGCTGACAATTGTAGTATTAACACATATTGTCAACCCTTTCTTCGCACCCAGGAGATACCAAATTGATTATGCTAGTGTGAAACATAATCCCCATTGGCGGAGGTGAGGCCTATCTTACCACCTCTGCTACTCTATGGGTCTGTAGCACCCGGTTGCAATGCAACTCCATATTCGAGCACAAAGTCTCTACCAGCGATTTTGGTATCAACCACAACCCGCGTGATGCTCCCACTGGGGGTCCAACACCAAATTATCAGGCGGGAACTCGGTCCCGGGGCCTCCTGATCCCCACACTACCGGCCAAACTCACCGGTTGGAGCTGCGTAGCAAAGCACATAGCAAAGCTACTACCAAGTCGTGATTTATACACCATACTTCACGGTATTGGTCGCCCTGTGGCAAAAGATAGAGACTGGACTGGATTTTTACATACCTGCAGGCACGGAGACCCCAGGCAGATGGAACGGTCGATACTACATTGCAAGGATGCAGTATCCTCACAGGCGGGAGGCGGGGAAAACTCCAAACCCCTTCCGTTCGGCGACGGTGAACGGCAACCATGACATATAGGCATAGGGAAGACCCCATGCCTGTCCATACCCACCGAGAGATCAACAAGATACAGATAACAGGGCACGAACCCGAGACCTGCCCGTGTGTATCCCTATCACCCCCGATACCAGACAAAGCCTCTGGTCAAACATCGTAGATAATCTAACTCTGTAGAAAATCTACTTCCAGTTTCAACCCTTTACGTCCCAGGGACTGGTGCCCCCGAAACGAGCACACAGCTGCCGACTATCAAGCTGAATGGGATTGTGGGATCAGCATGATCCGAGCAGTCCCACAGCCCCTCAACCACCAGTCTGATCTGCCTTGAAAAGGTCAGCAGACCCACTTGCCACAATTACGTCGCAGTAGCCCTACGCCTAGCAAACGCTCTGGAAGCAAACACCGTTGCTCTATCCAAACCACCCTGTGTAGAGAGCATATCGCTAACCACCCAGTCATCCACAGACCTTGTTATCGTTCCGTTCTGACTTCCTTCCCAACGTGTTCGCCATCTCGTCAAGACACATTCGTCCAAGAGCCCCCTATACTCAGCCTTACTCATGCCCTCTACCCCCTCAATGGGTCAGTCCGTTCCCGTAAGTGCATACCCTTTCCTGGCCTTGAATTCCGTCGCACGACGTATAACAGCGGGGCAGCACCCATCAGTACTTGAAGGGCAAGAGAGGATCTTACGGTACCCGAATGCAATCTTCACCGATTCGTACCACACAGGGGAAGCGCAAGTTGCCATAGCAACAAATAGCCCCTGACAGACGAAACGAGCAGCTCGTTTGCTAAGCCCCCAGCCACTCCTCAGCACTCGTCTAAGTTGGCCGACAGCGCTAGCCAGCTTCCCTCTCAGGCTATCCAAATGAGGCTAATAGTTCATTCGCTCACCCATGGCAACACCCAAGTACTTCACCTCGGTGACGCACCTGAGCACAGACCCATCTGGCAAACGAACAAGAGGTTTGCGAGATAATCTAACCCGCAATAGCATCATGTTGCTCTTATCGACAGCAACATCTACGCCGACATGTTCCGACCATTGCCTAACTATCGTCATCATGGCCAAAACCCTCTGTTCCACCTGAGAACGAGAGGGACCCTCAATCATGATGAGTAGGTCATCAGCATATACGCAAACTTTGCACTGGTCACTTAGCTGCCGTAATAATGGCTCCATCATAAGTTTCCATATAAATGGACCGCAGATGGAATCCTGCGGACAGCCATGAACAACATCGAGTTCCACCGCACTATTTGCCCCAACTACTCTAGCTGTTCACAGAAGTAACTACGCCAAAGGCGCAACTCCTGGCACCCTGCCTCCTGAAGCCTTTCCAACACCCTCACCCCCAACAGGTAATCGAAAGCGCCCTTGAAGTCCACGAATACACCAAGAACACAGTTCTCAGTGGGTTCGCTCACGCACCTCTGAACGTGGATTCAGGCATCCTCAACACTACGACCCCTTGTGAAGCCGAATTGATAAGGGCACATGCCGTCAATGACTCTCTCACTCAGTCTTTGCACCATTATTCTTTCCAGTACTTTTCCAAGCACTAGAAGCAGGCTAATACCCCTGTAAGATCGAGGATTGCTCCTGATCTTATCGGGCGATTTAAGGAGAACAATGACATTGACTGTTTTCTACTGACGCGGAAAATAGCCAACATGTATTCATTGCCTATACAAAGTCTCGAGGTAGTCCGTAATAGCCTTCCAGATGCTTTTACATATCTCTCCGGTTATTTCGTCCATACCTGGTGACTGATCTGACATCTGATCTGACAAGCGTCATACTTTCCACGATATCTGCTCTCTCCAATTCTGTTGCACCGGGTACCGCCTCCGAAGGAGGCGGAGCCAGAGCATCAGACCTAGGAAAGAATTCCCGCAACAAAGCCTGAACGCAGTCCGCCCAGGAAATCAGGATAGTATCACCATCCTTTATTCCTGAGACTTCCACGTTCTTTCCCTTTTCCCTACACATGCGGTAGAGATGTCCCCAGGCATCATCTCTATGCCGAGTAGGGAACTCGTGCCACTTTGACTCCTTAAACTCTATAAGAATTAGCTTATATTTGTTAAGTCTGGCTCTATACGATGACCTAGGTTGTCCAAGTCGGCGGCCTCTGTTCGCCTACCCCTCTGGAAACGTTTCCTGAGGCGTCGAACTTCTCTCCTCTTCCGACTTACCTCCTGTGTCTACCACCTTATTCTGAACAGTGTCACCAATCGTTGATACCTGTTCATCCACCGTCATCTGATTAAAGGCTTCTAAGGGCACAGCGGCAGCTGCAGCTGCCATGTGTGACCCATACGCATCCCAGTTAACTTTCCTGGTGCGCTACCGCCTGATGCCTACGCTGCTACCTTTAATCCGTTCATAAGTGAGCATAACTTCAATGTAGTTATGATTACTCACGGACGAACTGACCTGCCATCTAGTCCAAAACTTGGACAATCGCAATCGTCACATCAATATCGCTAACTCCATGCCCACTATCGAAAGTATACACTTAGTTCGGTTCGTTCACAACGTGGAGTCCCCTAGAGAACATCCACTCACTTAGCACCTCACCCTGAGATTGGTTCTGATAGCCGGACGTAGCGCCGGTTACCTTGCTGAACCACATCGGGGAAGAGGCGTTCGCGTCCAAACCGAAGATTACAAGGTTACCACTAGAAAAAGATAACACTGTATCCATATACGCAAGATATGGCTCCAAAGGCTCACTGAACTTGCTGTACAAGCGAGCTAGGAAAAGACGACCGAAATCGCCTTCAACAGAAACACAAACCCCCCATTCCAAGCTATAAACTTCCGTACAATTTAAGTGAACGACATAGACATCTTTCTTTCTTGCCCCGACACTCCTTCCTGAAGTGGTTGAAGGACAGGCACTTGAAACAGCTGGGTAGCAGCGTTGTGCCGCCAGCAGGGTATCCGTGGTCGAAGCTTGACCCTCCAGGACGACATTCACTGCCCCACCCTTGGTTGAATCCCATGGACAGCCATGGAGCCGTACGCCATCCTTAAAGGCCTCCTGTGTCATTTTGCCCTTGAGGTTCTTCTCGCACAGATCACCCATGAACAAGTCAGGGGTTCTTCGAGTCAACCCCCTGGACGATCACCCGTGAGCCCAGCGTCTCAGGCACCGACACCGTCAGCTCTGCCCTAGTTGGAGTCCGCAATAGGATTCCACCGCCACGGAGCGTCTTGATCTCATGGACCCGCTTCTTCAACGTGGGTCCGACCTCGCTCACGAACCTGCTCACCATTTTCTTGGCGGTCTGACCCTCACTGCCACGAGCCACCAAGGACCAGGTCTCGACGGGCTTGGCAATAGCTGGTGAAGCGATTGATGACCGCACAACCGGAGCCTTCGGGGCAGTCGCCACCGGAGTTCGGGTCACCAGAGGCGCCATCTGGCCGGTACCCGCAGGTCGGACGGTGTTCACGCTGCTGCTCGCCGCTGCACCCATCCGCAGCACATCGACGCGGCCCTTAAGGCGCTCGTTCTCAGCAATGAGCTCCATAATGAGGTCCTGGTACTCCGCAGAGTAACCCAGGAGCTCCTTCAGCAGCTCTTTGTCCACACTCTCCCTGTCCGTGACCGCGGCCGCCATCCGTCTGGAGATCCGTCTCGCCCTGACTATTGCAGTAAAAGCGCCCACTGCCTCAGACACTAAGGGCTTCTTCCCAGGTGCCGGCCATCAAGTTTTGACAGATCTTCGAAAGAGGAAGAATTGGGAACCTTGGCCAACTGACCTGCTCCTCTTCTGCCCACTCCTGGTGACTTCATCTTAGGCGAAGGTACCGTAGCGGACGCCTCACTCCCTGCTGCTGCCTCCTCATTGCTGACCCTAGTCTTATGTCGCCGCTTCAGATGCGGACGACATCTGGCGTGGGTGGTAGTAGGTTTGCACATTTTTACTTTTTTAACCCTCGTTTCTTTTCTACCATATATATGAGAGGTCTAGAATGGACCTGCTTGTTCGGCCAATTCTTGCAAATTCAACCAATGCAATGGACAAAGTGTGAATTTACTGTGGTCTCCGAATGGGGAGTCGTAGGGAAAAAACTGAGTTTCGGAAAACCCATCAATATGTGTGTAAAACACTAGAAGATGTGACTGAATGTAGCTTAATTACAATTTTCGGCTACGATGTGACAAATATCAGGGTTTCCAAAGTTTTAAATAGCTCTACAATCCACCAGCCGACAGACAAATGGATATCTTTAATCGACTGAGAAAGTTATGAAACACATTTTGCCAAAAGATGCTTAGAACTTTAAAAGCTTCCTTCTGGTTGTTATATCTTTTTCAATATCAGATGCAATATTTACACCATTATTACTTTGCGTGTGGTATAATTGTAAAAATATATCACTTGCGATTCAGGTTACAATTAAAGACACATATGGAGTCGGACACATTTGTCGCCGCGTCCACTTGAGTTAACGCGTCTGTTCGGTTTAAGTCTTTTGTTTCACATTATAGGAAGTTTCACTTTCCCTTCTCGTATCATTTTCTCTTTAAAACCACATACGAGGTATGTTCAAAAAAAGGTGAATTTTCAAATTTCGCGGGCTACGTACATTCGACTTTCGATTATTATTTTTTTTATGTTGGTACACTCGTCTCGAAGATATGTCGACCCCCTTTATGTTGGTGCAAAAGTACGAGACGTACCATAAAGGCTGCGGTAAATCGGTAGGTAAAACCAACCGTTTTTTTACTGAATCGGCCAATTTGCATTACTTCAAACTTAGGAATATAGAATAAAAGACAAGAATCTAGAAATTATGCAAATTTTATAATGCAAAATAATTTTCACAAATGCGTGTAACTATGAATTACAGTGAATAATTTTTATTGGAAGTAAGTACCAAATGGGGTGGTGCAATGCTGTCTATTTTTACTCTCAGAACAATGTTCATCAAATACATAATTTTGCCAAGTTTGATAGAATTCAATATAACATATATAATGAAGGCAAGGATAACCCGGTTGTTTGCATGGGAAGTTTTAGAATGTGTGTGATTGCTTAGACAATTTTTCATTATCTTTACTAAATAGTAAAAATAAATTCAATCAAACAAAAAAGTCAAGAATACTGAAACCTAAAACAAAAACAAATTTCCGTATATCCCATGAATGAGCGCTTCTCACATTCATTGAGCTTACAGCGGTTTCGAGCACCACAATTTGAGAAACATTAACCAGACTTGTCGATTACTCGGCTACTCGAAGTATTCATCAGACACATCGAGAAGTCCGCCGCTCAAATAATAATAGGTAGCTGTATACGGGATTGAACCCGGGGTCATGCGAACGATAATCGCATGTGCCAACCATCGTGCCAGGGTCGGTCACATATTGCAGCAGGATACTGTAGTCTACTATTTATAAATTAAAGAGGAATGATTGAATTTCGGAAATCGGTCAACTTGTATGGCAGGTACCAGAAAGAATGCGGCAATAGGCTCCGTCTTCGGCAACCGCTTACTGTGTACCATATTTGATTGAACTCGATGCAGCCAACTAAATGATATGAATAAGAATACATGGCATTTTTATGGAGGTACCAGAAGGGTACCTCCCATATCGGTTAACCGATCGATTTTTTTTAATTATAGACCAAAATAATGGTAAAAATCTAGGTCGCTGTAGTCAACGAGTTAAAAGATACAAGGGAACAAATTAATTTCGGAAAGTCTGCCAATTTCTATGGGAGATACCAGAATGGGTGGACCAATACAGCTCGTTTACAATCCTTGTCTACGATGTGGCAAAATGTTAGACTGTGACAAATTTGGTGGCCTCCAACAGATCCTAATACTTTATTTAGGGTTACAAATTGTGAGAAAGTAAGTAAAGTTCACAGGAACAATATTGTGCCTATTAACTTACAAAATTATTCAATAAGTAGAATTCTGTTAAATTCGCAAAGATTTTTATAATTTCTTAAACTTAGTGGAACATCATAGAGGTATTATTCACAAAATGGAAATAAAAAACGAAGTATTTTCTAGATAGCTACATTTTAACAACATTTCAACACAACATGTCATTCCTATTTTTTTTTTTTTCAATTTCTTCATATTTCAGTAGTTTTATGTTTATCTGTTTTCTTTCAAACGTTACAATTTTGTTTCTACATTATCAGTACGTTTGTATTGTAATTTAATTTACTTTGTTTCAGCTCCCTTCCTTATTTTATTCAAATGGTCTAATTTCCATGAACTCCTCCTTTCGCTCTTGGATTGAAATCTAATTCTAACGTAAACTTTATATTCAAAATATTTTATTTGTTCATTTCTTTTGCCATCGCGTTCAAGTATATTTTAATTTACGAGTTTTGTTGCATTGAATTACATGAAAACGTGGAAAGTAAAGAGTGTGGGGTACAATAAAATGTGAAAGTATAATTTGACACTTTGGAAGTTATATGCATACGGCCTGCCTCCAGCGGATGTAGTAAACTCTTTCTAGATTTGTAAACCAGTTAAATTTATAAGTTAAAAAGTTTTTAATATTAGGTGCGCAACTAAGTTCCCGCTGTTTGCTAATAGATGGCACCGGCTGTAAGTGCTAGTCGATTCTGCCATAACCTAAACGTCATGAGCCAAGCCTGGGTATATGGGAAACATAGCGCCTGGACACAACAGTGATTTTCTTTTGACGTCTTATTCTTTTGGTTATGTAAATATGTATGATTTTGTGCCAAATAATCGCCATAGGCGGGAAGTATTGATTTTCTTCTTTCATTTGAAGAAAACGGCGGCTGAAGCTTATCGAGAGCTTCACAACATTTACGGAGATGCTGCTTTAAATGAAACAACGTGTCGAAATTGTTTCCGTCGCTTTAAAGACGGTGATTTTTATGCTGACGACCGTTCGCATGAAGAAAAACAAAACACTTTCAAACACACTGAATTGACGGCATTGATTGGTGGGGATCCATGTCAAAGGCAAGTAGAGCTTGCTTCGGTATTATTAGTAACCTGCCAAGCCATTTCTAAGCGATTACATGCGCCGGAATGATTCAAAAGCAAGGATCTTGGGTTCCTTAGGAGTTGAAGCCATAGGACGTCTGTGAACAACTGTTTCAGCGACAAAAATTTCTAGAAAACCTAATAATTAGTAAAAATATTTGAAGTCTTTACTTCTGTTACCTATTTTATTGATTTGGCGAAGTAGTAGGATCTTATCATCTCGGCTCTCACAAATCTAACCTCACGCAAAATATTTGAATTAATGGCAATGTAGTGGTATACAGATAGATGATACATAAAAACCCACCAGCTCAAAAGATTTTATATTTAAAATACAATAGAATACGAATTTAAATGAAAATATATGAAAACCCAACAGAATTTAACGTAATTATTCTACTTCTTAATGGCAGCAGACAAATTAAATCCAATCTACTCGCATACGAAGGTAAGCAAGGAAAATAAAATAGGGACCGAGTGGCTGCCCTGCGTTACACCAGACGGAACAAAATTCGATTTAGATGCAGTAGCAAAAAGTGCAATCTGTTTGCTATTTTCTAGGCACGATGGTATCCAATAAATAAGCAAGTATTAAATTCAATCATGTAAACTTTGTGTAGCAACAATTTATGATTAACCCTGTCAAAGGCATCGTAAAAGTCGCGGTAAGCGACGTTCGTATGTTTACGGAGACCAAATTTTCTTAAAACAATTGAAGAAAATTCAACTAAATTAGTAACTGGATGTTTCATATAGGAACACAGAGTTTAACAGCCGGAAAACTTGCCAAAGTTACTACAAAACCGGGAGATTACATAAAGTTCCTCTACCGTGTCAACATGATTTTCGCAAGACGATCACTTTCCCATATTTTAGAGAAACGTTATGCAATCTGCCGAGTTTGCAGCATTTTTGATTTTTTTTTTTTGTATATTGAAATCTGTGTATGTCATCCATTATCTTCCAGTCTGAAATATTACCTTTACTTCCACATTTTCGGCGTCCACTTTATCGCTTCACACAAAACCATTCCATTTTGGTGTATCCGTTATTTATTTTGGAATTATATTAACTCTTATCTCAAATTCTCCAAACAATTTAGTATTAAATATCCGTCTCCGTTTTATGTAATATCGCGTCAATTTAAATGCTCTGTATGAAAAATCTGTTGCAAAAGTCCCAGAGATTTATTTAAATTGTCCTTTTTTGTTACCACCTATTGTCCAAAGCTTGCCCTGACATAAAAAAACTAGAGCTTAGGACAGCTGTGATTTAAATTTCTTAAATTATTTAAAAACTTTAAACATCCGCTAATCCTTTTAATGGCCATTAGAGCAGTGAATAATTTTGCCTGCTCGAATATAATACGTAGCATATAGGAAAAATATTCTTGCCTGGGCTGCTTTTACATAAATATCACGTCTTAATCTGCAAACGATAAACGACAACAACACTAACGTGAAGTGGGAGACAGACGAAAAAACCCAGAACCGAAAGTGTCGCCATTGAAAATTTTCCACTAACACACAGCCATTCAGACTAAAATCCTTATGCGGCCAC
Source organism: Philornis downsi (assembly GCA_019455685.1). Classification (NCBI taxonomy): domain Eukaryota; kingdom Metazoa; phylum Arthropoda; class Insecta; order Diptera; family Muscidae; genus Philornis; species Philornis downsi. The sequence continues at coordinate 2,022,114 of JAHXMU010000027.1, read as the reverse complement.
GACACACAAACACCACGCAAAGATTTTGCCGTTGCCAAACGACGAGTGTTGTTGAAAAAGTTTCTCATTTTATTTTTGTAATCTTTTCGGAATGGTAGGTAGATGACGCAGATGATGATGGCTGCAATGATGACGACGTTGCCAAAGGAGCCGCTATTATCCTTAGTACGTAGACTTTAAGAGAACAACAATGAAGGGCTCTGTTCCGTTTTCAAAATTTGAAATATATTTGTTTAGGCTTACAATAGCAAGAATGACACAACCTACTCGCAGGAAAATTTGAGGCAGAAGGTATGAGCAGTAAATACGATACAATAAAATTAAAAAAAAAAAAAGAATTTTCAAATAAACATAAATAACATCGAGTAGGGGAAATTTACATAAATGCACAGCTCTAATTCACATAACCCTTTGCTAAAACAACACATGTTGTATCGCCTCCCCGTCCTATTTTCCTGTACTGACGATTCATTTTGCTGTCATTGCATTTAAATTGTTTGCGAGAATTCTAAAGTGTCTGCTTATCCCTACGAATACATTTGTGTATTTGTTTGCACACATATAAATACATATGTGTGTATTATGTGCACGAGTATAAGTTAGTATGCGTTTATAACATCGCTACGGTGCTTTGTGGCATTTCCTATTGGTTTTCATAAATTGCAAACTGATTCTTAACACTTTGGATACAATTAAATTTACATTTGTGGCTATATTTATCAAGAAACGAGATAAGTTTTATTCGCATCCGCAACGTTTGTCTGCACACTGGTGTCCCAGAGCAAGTGTGTAAACATGCTTGTCATTGGCACGTAGAGCTGAGGGGTGCTCCGCGCGTATGTAACTCTTGTAACTATTACACCATAATATGAAATGATATGCAAACGCCAGATGTGTGTATGCTTTTAAAAAGGCAACATATTTCAATTAAATTTGGTTTGTCGATTCTTTTTGAATTATTAAAAAATTGCAAAAAAAAACCTGTTATTGTTTCTTGGCATTAAATCCTGTATTATGATCCGATTTCCGTCAAATATGCACCGGTTAGTAGCCATTTTGAAGGCAAGTTCATTGTGCCTCTCTCATAGATATATTGTCCCTATTGGCAAATATCTGGGATAGTCCAATGTCGATTTTCACTAGCTTCTCTTGACGCGAATTGTTTAGCAATAGAATTAGTCATAGGCAGGATTAGATGGTAACGTCCTGGTGCAAGATCCGGACAATAAGGTGGATGCATACATTCCACTGCTATTGGTAGCAGGTTGTGGTTGATCGTTTTCTTCAAACGATACAAATGCTGACAGTACAGGGGCGAATTAAGAGTTTCGCTGTAGGGCAGCAGCTTGTAGTAGATAATAGATTGCTAACCGCAATAAAAACATAGCAAGACCTTACGCACAATCAATACTGGCTCGCGGCGATCCGACCACTACCGTTTTCGGGTTTCGAAAAATCCAGTTTTTGGCTATTCGCCCAATAAAAAAACCGATTCAACAAGTTTTTTTCTGCATTTTTTAAAGAAATGCATAATACATTTATTGATATGGCTTTTCAAAACTCGTACAGTAACTAAACCTATCTGGAAACTATCCCAGATATGTAAGGAACAACCTGCGAAAGTTTCATTCCAAGTAAATGCATGATATGTGAACTTATATGTAGACACACGCTGATATTTATTTTCGTGAATAAACTAGAAACAAATATGGTGTGGTTTATTTTGCTCTTGCTAGAATTTTTGATATACACTGTCAAAACTGGTTTGCATCCCATAATTACAACGAGCTCGCATTTGAAGTGCTCTTTAAGATTATAATATTTTCGATAAGAAACCTCTTGTGTTAGAAGCAGACGAGTGTAAGTTACTGAAAATGTGGGGATCCAGGGAATTTTGGGTTGCATGGAGCGGCTTTGGTTCACAATTGTGTGAGCCGGAAATATTCCAAGGAAGCTTGTAATATTTCTCACAAATTGTTCACCGAGGAAGGAAAAAAATAACGAATAAAAACACAAGGAATTAGAATTTGGAATGGATAATTTCTATTTCTTTATTTGAAATTGAACAATTTGCGCGGAAGCTTACCAATGTGAACTGAATAGTTTGAACTCACAGTAACAAGTAAGTTTTAGCTTGCAATTTTGGAAATGACAAACCGACTAATAGAATGTATAAGACAGATTGTAGCCATCTTTAGAACATTCTGTAACACACACCAATCAAACTATTAAAGCTTGAGTTGATGTGTGATTTACGCGCTCAAGCCGTGGATGTTCGGCAAATTAACATTAGGGTGGCCAGGCGGATGCCAAACTAAAATGAATTGGAAAATTATTGGAAAATATACATATTTTGGCATCAACAGTTACAATAGATTAAACAACGCAATGCTAATTTTGGATCATCAGAAATAGACGACCAGTATTGGCTTGATGAATGCTGTAATTCCACTTTTCATATATAGCGTGTTCTTATAAATATTATGGTATTTTTGTAGTGAGCTCTAGGTCAAAAAATATCGTCTAGAGAAGTTTTATGATTGTAATATGGGTAGTCAAATGTTGTAAATTTTGACTTGTTACACTATCTTATTAATTTTTTAGTGGAAACTATTTCTTAAGGTATTACTTCAAGGAATTCAGAATAATAAAACCTTTGGAGCTGTTATAAAAATCTACTTCTGTAAAACTACTATATCAATTACACGAATAAAGGCATTTCAGCAAGAAAATATTTGTTGTGGCGGCATAAGTTTTTGATATTTCTAATAAACACATTCCAATTACGATTAAGCACTGCTGAATGCAAAGTGGTGTCACAAAGCTATGCAATATCTAACATTTATTATACAATTTGGAAATTTTATGATAATATTGACAACCATTAGATTGCCTGCAACGAAAAATATTAAGCAATATTTTATAGATATAACGGATTAAGCCCAAAACAATTTCCAATTATTTTTATGAATTCAAAATGCGAGTGTGCTCGTTTTAATATATTTTTGTAATTTTCCAAATAACGGCTAATCGAAGCAAAAAAAAATTGGTTATTTGAAAATGGCTATTTTGAATGAACCGGGATGCGATTTTGGAGAAAAAAAAATCTGTTTGTCGATTTTTGGTTTTGAACAGTCTAATTCCCAGTCTACCTGTTTCAGAAATGGGTCGATTTTGTCGCAATTCTGCCTGATTCGCAGATGGAAATTAAATCCATGAGGTTGTTTACATGAGCTTGGGCGGTACCAATACATCGAGCTTGTTTTTGTATCCAGCCGTATTCAAATAGTTCCAAATGTTTTTTTTTTTTTTTGCAGTAATTAACTCCTAGACAGTCAAAACAGTACTTACATGACAATCTTACTTGACGATTGCCATTATTCTACCGACAAAATTACTGAAAAGGAATAAAAAAAAAAACAACAACAAAATTGCGCATGAATGTCTGTTACAGTGTCAGGACCATAAGCGCTATTCACAATTTCAGTGTTTTTGCCTTTATCAACTATAAAATATGACTCATTTTCTCTTTATTAGTGTCAAAAAAACTTACAAAATCTACAAAATCTTTACTTTCTAGCGCCATTTAGCGTTATCAGATAGCACTTACACAGTAAATATAGTTAATCTGTGTCGACCCTAATGAAATTGTCGTTACTCCATACAAAACGCCACATTTAATAATTCTCAATCAGTGCAGAAATTTCAGTTAGGTCAAATGATTTACACATACCATCATCCAACGTCCTTTGATTCCTATCAAAAAATACTCTGATACCACAGAAAGCATGATTACTCGGCAGATTTCTAACAGTTTACCCAGCATTATAATACAACATGACTTACAAGAATTTAAGCAACGTCAGGCTACGAATTAGGGATTGTAAGAGAAACTTACATTTTGATATAAAATACTATCGCAGCAGCTATAAGCGAGTTATTGAATTATGAAATATCGGTCAATTTGTGTAGGAGGTACCAAAAGGGTAGCGGCAATGCGCCCTTTTTTATTTTGAGACACTACATACTTAGCAAATTTTCAACGTCTACCAAATTTAATTTTATTTAGTGCGCCAACATAAGAGAAATGAACCTAATAATGTAAAGATTTCATCGGTCACTTGTATGGAAAGTAACAGAAAAGGTGTAGTGAATTGGCGGTCTTTTTTTTTCAAATTATGACAAGGATTTTGCAAGGTGATGACTGAGTTTCTGATGGAGGCACAACAAACACGGGGTACCTATATGTGATTTACAATTTCCGGTTAAGATCTACAGAAATATTAAACCACTTCAAGTTCTAAGAAGCTATGTAAAGATTTACGACGCTCCTCCTTTCAACTCGAAGCAAACGATCTTAAATCCTAAAATGTTACTTTTACCGTAAATTTCAAAATAGCTTTAATGACTTTGAATTGTTTGAAACTTCAATTTAGGAATACAACTTCACAAGCTAGCCATACTTGTGTTTTCCACACAAAATTGCAAATTTGATGACAATCAATTGGCTGCCTTTATGCTCCCTTAACTGCTCCCAATATTAGTCAGTTTCAATATTTTTGTGGAGCATAACGATACAATTTGTTTGTGGAACATGACAGAACCAAACTTAAAATAATATTATTCTTATACCCACTCAAGATTTGTACACTCATATGAACATTCACCATGACTGAAACTGGGCGAAAATCACATGCTAAATATTTTCACGTTTCGCTTCGTTTCTTGTAATTAAATAAATAATAAAAACTAGGTAGTAAGAAATTTAAATGGTATTACCAGCCGGTCTAAACATATAAACCTGAAATTACAAAAATTGGCAAGTCATCCTTCTTAAAGACTAGTTGCGAAGCAAGAACGCATCTTTGCGACATTTGTACTTTTGGCAGAGAAAGGTTTGTAAGCATACCCAAACCAAGGAAAAAAAGTGAACTAATTTTAGTTAAAACGAACCCAAATCGAATAGAATTGGCCTTCAAATGGCGCCAAGTACCTCCTTACTAAAAATAAGTTTACCTTTTTCCTTGAAATGAGCCCATAATTTGAAACTAAAAGTAGTAATTTGACATTGTTTTTAAAGCCACATAGCATCTATGCGTGCTCAAATTGAATAAGATGTCCATCAAACAGTTGTCTCAGAATTGTACAATTAATTTTAGTTGAAACATACTAGAATTGAGCACAAGCGAACGGTGTTTTAGAACCAGTTCATTTCATATTTTAAATCGATAGAGCATGTATTGCATTCAAGCAGATATGTTATTGAAATAAGAAAATGGGTGTAATTTGGAACAAAAATTTCATTACAATAAAAAAAAGTGTAAATTGAAGTAAAAATAAGGAAGAATAGACATAGCCAAATTTTTTGAATTCGTGTTCGTATTGTGGTGTTTACACTCTGTGACACTAAGTTGAATTGTACCTGCAGTGAATTCATTTGAATATATTATATTTTTAATAAAATGTATAATAAACTCAGGTGGATATGCTATTCTTCAGTAACAAAATATGATCAACATTAAAGTAAACACATCGAACTAAAATGTAGCTTTGTTGTCCTTAAATTGAGCGTAATTCTACTGAAATGAAGTACAATTCCCCTGAAGATGTACACAAAACTATTAGATATGTGATCAAACTCCATTGCTTTTACTTTCCGTTAAGTTGAAATTACATTGAAACCCGGTAAAAGTTCTCTTGGGATAAGTAGAAATTTACTTAAGGTGGCTTCGTGCGGTCCTAAAATATAGTCCTGTTAACCTCAAAGAAAGGACATTGAAACTAAGTTCTTTTGTACTTAAAGCAATTACAATTCTACTGTAAACACATACATACATATATTTTGAAAATGAAGAGAGTCGTATTGCCTTCAAGCACACCTTCCTTTGGTTTTAGTTCTCCTTACTTGAGAATAGCCACAAATGAATATAAAACAAGTAGGAAACTTCATTAAAAAGAAATTAAAGTGTATTAATCCTTAATTAATACATCTTTCTATTTATTAAAATTATATATGATTTACTGTGATCTAAATGTGTTGCATTGTTATTAAAGTATGTAAATAGCAATAAATTTAAGTTACATATGTACAGAAGCATTTTTTCAACATAATAGACTGTCTTTAAACGAAATTGTAAATGAGTTGCACAGAGTAAATCGAAATTCAACAAAACATGTAAAAAAAAAGACAACGAATGAAACGAACGCCGCCTCATATCATATCCGCACCTAAGCAAAAAACAAATTCCCTTGCATCCCATGAGTGAGATATGGGGAGCTTCTCACATTCAGTGAGCTTACACGCATTCTATTTTTAGACTCAGACTTGTCGATTCCTCTACTATCCGAAGTGTTCGTTAGACACATCAAGGTGACCACAGCTCGAATAATAATATGTGGTTGTATGTGCGGTTGAACCCGCGATCGTGCGAACGATAGTTATGTATACTAATCATTCGGTCACGTTCGGCCACGAAGTTGGAATATGGCAACTTAAAAATTCGCACTGAAAAATACCAATAATGAATAGTTTCTAGTTTTGGAATACAAATTATACGATATATTAATATGTACCACTCTGTTAAAACTTAACTCACGAGTAAAGAAAAAACGACCGTATTCAGTGAAATCGTTTATTGGACTAACTTATGAAAAGTAGAATACAATATAAAGTTAAAGGATAAAGAAATGAAAAGAAATCAAAGCAAAGATGCAACTGGGTTGCATAGTTGTATTTAGGTGTAGTATGTGTTGCCAACATACGTAAATATATGTTAGAATTATTAATTATCTACACACTCAAACCCAGCCATTGACACCTTCTTCATACTTGTTTCAAAGCGTTTCAGCAATATTTTTCGTTGTGAAGTGGCTGCCTACAATATGTACAAAAATAATGTACAAATTTTGTATACAAGAGTATAAATACCATATTCATAATAATGCGTAATACGGCTATGTCAGGTCACAAAAATTATAATAGTTATAAAAATTATTAAAGGTTTGAAAAAGTCAAAAATTTGGAAAACACTATGAATAAGTTTATTATAAAAATACAACAATAAGTACTCAAAGTTCCATGATAATTTTTTTTATTTGTTTTTGAATTCTTTGTGAATAAGACCCTAAAACATAAATACTACATAATGTTATTACATTAATGTTATATATATATATATATATATATATATAACAAAGAAACCGTGTTCGTATCAAGTTACAATTTATTTATATAACTATTACAAAAGGCTTTGGCCTCAGGAAATCATTTCCCTTAATGTAGACCATGTTAATAGAATCAGAATGTATGCAATCAGATCTTAAAATAACAAAACGTAGCGAAGTTAGTTTAACTAATAGAATTGACAATTTATTTTTGAACCACTAAATGTTCTTTTCTTCGCAACACAAGAATATATCATCTTTCAAGACATATATTTCTCGAATAGTAAATGCAGTGGTTTAAAACTTATAGCTAATATACTTATTTACATCAACAGAAGTTAAATAAGTTTCTAATTGTGAATAAAAGAGGGAGCTAAACAAACAGTACTTTTCAGAAGCTAAGTCGACACGACAATTAAATGAATGAATAAAATGAAGCGATTACAAAACTATATGCAATATGGATGTTTTTCCTTGACAATATTTTTCATTTGCGTATTTAACTAATCGACATTGTAAATAACTGCATAGTAATTTAATTTAATCCCTTACATATATAGTAAATGTAGGGATCCGAGAACATTAACTTTATTTTCTCACTAGTTTATTTACCTATAAAACAGCAATCGTCCACTACTTCGAACTCGCAATTTTACTTCTTTAACTTAAATTACTCTGCAAATACCAGTGAGAGTCTTTTAGTCAATTTGCACCACTCTGATTTCAAAAGTTTTTTATGTGCGACTTGTTTGTCCAACATTTGATCGGCTATTGGAATTTTGGACAATCCAGTTTACTTTGCCTTTATTATAACATATCGGTGTGGGCAATGGCGTTTCTGCGGAGGTCATGTATTCTCTTCTATTGTACACATTTTTCCCTGGAAATATCCCGCTTCACACCTTAAGTTTGAGTTTCCAATAACCCTGCATATTGTATGACAGAATGCATACGAGTACATCTAATTTCATGGTTTAATGTTAGCCCCCTAACAGTACATATTTCTGAAAATTGTTATTCATTTTTATCTGGTATCTGAATAGATCTATTTATTTTCCTCATTTCGGCACTTTAATTTTAGCTTTTTTTTGAGGCGAGTATACCATCAGATCTCAATCGAAAAAACTGATTTCGCAAAATTTTCTTGTCGCAAAATGGACGATAGCCGTTTGTTTTGGGTGATGGAAAAATTGTTGTCGGTTTTTTTTTCTCACTCATTTTATTTTAAAAATTAAAGGTTCCAAATTCCCTTCCCGTTTCATGAGCATTTCCCTAATTTCAGTTATATGTTCTCAGCGAAGGTATTCTTTTATTGCCTCTTTTTCTCCCGTTTTAGCTACTAAAGTACGGCTTAATCAAAATCTCTTTATGTAGCTTCACTATGCCCCAGTGTTGATTAGTTGTAGCTGTTCGGAGCCTTCGTAGTTGCCAGATTCTTCATTCAGTCATCTATTCTATGCGGTGGTGTAATTTTTGTTTCTTTACTTCCCAGTTTCAACATTAAAAATATATTTTAAATGCCGGCGTATTGTGTTAACATAACCCATAGGTTAGTAATTATAGCGCCAGTTGTTAGTTCTTAACACTTTACCGTTTTTGTCCCCTTCGCTTTGCTGTGCTTCTACCACGTAAAGGTTTGACACTCTGTGCTTCAGTTGATTTTCTATTTAGTTCAACCATTTTTGTTCATTTTCTTCCCTTTCTATCCTTTCAGAGTATAGTTTTCGAAGAAAATATTATATTTTTTATTGCCCTCTTGATGTAAGATAAACGTGAATGTTGATCTCATAGCCCAACGTTTGTTTCAGAATGTAATGTTTTTGTCTCTTTTCTTACTCCTTAAATGTAGCGATTTATAAAAAATTCCTCATCCATTTTTGTATCCTTTTTTTCATATTTTACTTTCTTAAAAGTTACGAATTATCCCAAATCCTTGCTTATTCCTAGCCTAAGTGAACTTTGATAATGTCCCTGTTTAGTCCTGTTTTACCTCTACGAAGGTGAACTCCAAAAATGCCTACATAGTACGCTTTCAAGTCTTATTGGAGACCTATCGTCTAAATTTCATAATCATAGATTTTGCTCTCAAGCAAGAGCTTCGGTTATTATAGGCAGGATTCGCAGAAATTTTTTTTCTATCGATATCCCGAAATCGATTTTATGATGGGAAACATGCGAGATGTGACAAATTTCGTAATAATCGTAAACACAAAAACAAATTTACAAATTATTTACATTTACGTCGCATATTTTTCATCGCAAATTCAATTCAGATACCGCTAGAAAGGTTTTTTTAATATTAACTCCTGTATCGTATCTGATTAACCCTTCAGAAGCAAAAAAAAGGACGGGTAGATTTTGAATGTTCATGGTGGTTACGTAGTTTCATCTTTTGTTAATAATCCTTATTTTCTGAACATTAAAGAGAAATTACCATGTCAAGTTACAACGTCGGACAACATGTGCAAATGATAAAATGTTGCAATCAAAATTGGTGTTTCCTTATGGCAACGGTGCGAGCTTCGTGCCCAGTGGCGTATCGTATAGCGATGAAACATTACATAGACCTTGATATTAGACTTGAGGTGTTGGGAAGCTTATGTTCGGAGACTCTGCACTCCAGTTATAACAAGAATCGCAAGGTAAGTTTCCAAAATACGGTACCTTGGATTTGAAAAGTTTTCACGCATTTTTATTTTGCTGCCAAAACCATGTTTCCGATTCAATTACAATCCAATTACAATTACAACAGTTTTTTTAAGCCACCGGTTAGCCTTTGAAAATATCGGTAAAAACATGTTCATATCTTGAGAGAGGCGCGATTTAGAATATATTTTTAAATAAGCTTTCCTCTAACTTCCCACAGATTTTTGCCAATGGGGAAGCAAATGAAAGTCCGAATTATTGTAAAATAAATTTGACGTAAACTATATAAAACAACCTTCAATAATTTCTGTGTGGTAAATATGGCAGACGTCTTAATTCCAAATTTCTTCCAACACTCTTTCGCTAATTGCGGAAAATGCTGTTTAGGTATATACGAGGGCAGTCCCAAAACTAGCAGACCTGACGTGTGGATGGTGCCAGTAGTTGAAAAAATGATTTTAATGGAAAGTGGCAACCTTCGGAGACATACGAGTATAATATGTTTTAAGCTTCAAGGCGCCACATTGTTTAGTACTTTGTATTTAACTTATCAAAAGTAAACGATTTCAGTGAATTTGTAAACACTGAAAAAATTGGTTAAAGTTATGTAATTCAATGTTTTCATTTGAAAGGTCTCAGTCCAAAAAATTTTAAAGCTAACTAGATTCTACTCTGAGGGAGTCTGCTTCTTCGTTTACGACTGTAAGGTATTGGGTAACAGATCTGCCAGACGAACACCGTAGTGGTCGACCAATTGAGGTGTCCATGACAGACACGGTTAAGAAAATCCTCAAATTGGTATTGGATGATCGTCGGTTGGCTGAAATGATAGGCATTTCACAAGATGGGTGCCGCACCCATTGATTGCTTTCAACAGAACAAAAACAGCGCCGTGATGATTCAAATGTTTGAGTAGAGTGTTTGGCAATGTTTCACCGCAATAAAGCCGAAATTTTGCGTCGATTTATAATTTTTTTATAATTTCCTGAAACAAAGCAACACTCAAAGCAGTGGACTGGAATGGGAGAATCGTGGCCAAAGAAGGCGAAGACAGTTCCATCTGCAGCCAAGGTCATGGCGTCTATTTTTGGGATGCGCATGAGACTATTCTTAATGCTGATCTTCAGCAAGGACAAATCGTCAACGGTGCTAGTTTATTGCATCGTTTAGGAAAAAAATGCCACATTTGGCGAAAAAGAAAGCATTTTTTCATCAAGACAATGCTCCAGTTCACACATCCACCATTGCGATGTCCAAAATTAATGAACTAAAGTTCGAATTGCTTCACCACGCATCATATTCACCAAATTTGGCTCCCTCGGACAATTTTCTATTTCCAAACTTGAAAAAATTGCTTGGTGGTAAAGGATTTGCCAACAATGAAAAGGTGGAGTCCGCGGTCGATGGTTATTTTAAGGAGTTTGATAGTTCTTACTATAAACAGGGTGTAGAAGCTATTAGATATCGCTGGAAAATGTGCATCGAGCCAGAAGAAGATTATATTGAAAAATTAAGAAAAATATTCCCAACTTTTTTTTTTTTTTTGTCTTCTTTGTTATGTCGGCTAGTTTTGAGACCGCCCTCGTATAATATCTTTGTATTATTTTAGAAACAAGGATAACAAAAGCCTAAACTGTTTGATATGTTTGAACTAAAAATCAACTCAAACACAAAGTGTGCTTGAATGCACTTGAATTTGTAGAAAATCGCTTTTTTGGTATTTGTTCAAAGATGTGTGAAATTCTTTTCACGAATATCTAAAAACGTTTTTTATTTTATATTACCCAAAATTTCATTTGCATTTCATGCATATAGCAATATTTACTGCCTTGTCTATTTTTTAAGAACTGAACCGTTTTCTTGATATTCTACAACCAATTTCTTATTATACAACTAATTACTTTTTCAACGGTAACACATGCCATTTTTGTAAAAAAATCAGCAGCTACGCCTAAAATTCTATAGAACAACTGCCTTCATGAAACTTCATAGGTGGCACATAAGAGGCCGTTTAGATTTCGACGGCAAGGAAATGACGTTGGTACGTGAACGCTCAGAACTACCTATATATGCTTTAATAGGAAATCACCCTGTTCGCGGTATGCAGTGTGAGCAATACCGAGATCAAGTCAGCATTTACCCGTTTGCCCTATATGTGGTTTTTATCCGCACTGAGGTGGCCTTGAGACACCACCGTTATTATATGTGGGAAGATATCGAAGATATCGGTATAATATGACGTTGAATTTCCCGTCCGCGGAATAACCATTTCTTCCGCGGTGCATTCCACTTGAAACTTTTGGTATTCCCGTAGAGGACAACGGTCGTGCAACGATGCCGGTAGGATCATGATGCTCGCATGGGGACAAGAAGTCTGTGAGTTTATTGTAGTTGGAACCTGTGCTCTGGCCAATGTGTTGTCGATGTTAAAATGCACATTTTTCCATATTTCAGATGTATTGCTGAATAAACGACAGCTGCACGACGTTGGTGTATGAGATGTGAAAAAATCGGACAAACCGCAGCGCGTCTGTTGATATATCGGCTACTTTGGTATAATCGTTTTCATTGTTTTTCAGTCAGGTTAACTATCTTACCTACGACTTCACCCATCTGCGATTTTTGCTTGTTTATATTACATATAGAAAAGCAAGACACTTATTATAGACATTATAATTGTTAAGCAACAACCTAAAATGTAGATGCTTCACGTATAAAAAAAGTGTACTCTAAGGAAATTTTCGTAAAAAAGTTGTCTTCGTAGAAACTTTTTATATAAAAAAGAGTCTTCATAAGCATTTTTCATTTTCAGAAAATTGTCTTCATATAAACTTGTACTTGTGTATAGGATTGTAGTAGTTTTCATACGCAAATGTGTTATCGAAGTATGAAATGCAGTTTTAAAATTTATAAAAACATTGCTATGAATTTCAACATTTTAGAATCGCAACAGAACAATTTGATTTTCTATTCGAAAATTTCTAAAAATGGGTAACATTTATCTGAAGAATTTCCGAGACGTAAATAAAATGAAAATTTGGGGAATATAATTACACCACTTTAAAATATAATTTTAAAAAACCTATCATACATAAAAAGTTCTAAAATTAGTTTGCAGAAATTACGTTTTTTTCAAATTTGTTGAGTTTAAGCTATATCGCGTAGGCTATTAGAAAAAGTTAAACCCAGACAAACACCATTGACAAAAGTATTACCGAGGATTGTTTGGAAAAATAACGTATCCCAATTTCCAAATATAATGTAAGCTTCATATGCGCAAAACAGTTCATAATCTGCAAATTTATGCAGCATCAAGGTTGTTCACAGCTGTTCTTGGCTTTGTTTTTACTCAATTTTTTAGTAGTAACATCAAAGCAGTTTCAGTCTGAGTATAGCCGTTTAAAATTGGCCATGGCACTACAGACGAAAAACTTCGATTGGTTTGAAATTCTGGCATTGTTGTAGTTGGAACATCTCAAGGCCATTGGTCGTAGATGGTATTTTCAGGAGTTTTGGAAAATTTATTTTTGATAACCAAACACTCAAACTGGTATTAACCTCAAACGGAACTCATTTTCCCGTACAAGAAAGCATACATACGGGATTTTGTTTGCAGATATTATCTGTCGCCTCTTCGTTTCGCCGTATGGAAGTCAAAAGAAATTCGAGAACCGCAAATTTGGCATTTATCGGTTTCATAGGTTTATTGAAGAAAATATTGAAAACTTTTCTATCGAAAGATATTTCGACAGATACAAACGGGTTGCAATTAACATCAGCTAAATTTGATTTTGTTTATATTCTCTTTTGATGAATGAAATTCCGTTTTAGGTGAATATCAGCTTTTACGAGGTGCTGAAAGTTGTGAAGCGATATCCGCGAATGTGTAATATTACATCCTATACGTGTATGCATGGATTGTCTGTGCTTTATGTTGAGAATATACGGATATTCTCAATATCCTTAGGATTGAAATCTGCATCTGGAACACAATTTTACTTGTTTTTTTCTGCACATATTGCAAATGTGTTGGTAGAATAATCGGCGACATTTTGGAACGTTATGGACATTGCCTTGGCATTATTCGGTGTACATCGCACTATTCTGCACTAAGTTTTTCCGCAGTGTTAGCATCTGGGAAGTAGAAATTAACACTTAAAAACAATGAAGGTGAAATGAAGAGGATGTTATAAGGAAGTACGTGCGTGTTGGCGGACCCCGCTATTTTATGTAAATGCGACATCCATCCTCTCCTTCCCAGGTTAACACGGTTTGTTGCAAAAAAACATATGATGCGAATACGAGTACATATTCGCTATATTTGGTGCAGTGCCGTTGTGTCGCACAATCTGTATGTCGCGCTGTTGGTATTGTTCAAGAACAACGGTAACAAAAGCAACCCCTTCAATCTTTCCGGCATTGTATCGTTCCACATGCTGGTAAGATGACGCTTCATCTGGCTGAATTAATGGCAATCATATAATCGTCGGTTTTCCTTCGATCAGTCAGAGTTAAATCAGTTGAATAGTTCAAACTGATTACCTTGGCTATGCATATTTGTCTGGTCCTTGCTATTTCCCATAAGACATGTATGTACGAGGTGCATTCAAAAAATGAGATGAATTTTCAAATTTCTCGGGCTACATACAATCGACTTTCGATTATTATTTATTTTTATGTCGGTACACTCGTCTCGAAGATATGTTGACGGTTTTATCCATATATCATGTTTAGTTTGTTTGTGGGAGGCACAAGGCAAGTGTTTTGCGTGTGCGATGATTTTCTGCTATCGAAAAAAATGGATCAAAGAAGTTGCATCAAATTTTGTGAAAAAATGGAATTAAGTGCTCAAGAACACTTGAAATGTTGGCAGTGGCATACAGTGACAGTATTCTGAGTCAAAAAAATGTTTACAAATGGTACAAGCTTTTCACAGAAGGTCAAGAAGATGTGAATGACGGCGCTCGCTCTGGACGCCCCAGCGCATCAATAACTGATGAAAATGTTGAGAAAGTGAAGAAAATTGTTATGGAAAATCGTCGAATCACAATTAGAGAATTCGCTGAGGAAGTCGGCATATCGGTTGGCTCATGCCATGCAATATTTTCGGAAAATTTGGGCATTAAGCATGTGGCAGCGAAGTTCGTTCCAAAATTGCTAAATTTTGACCAAAAACAACGTTGCATGAGCATCGCCCAGGAATTGTTGAATGACGTCAACAATGATCCAGATTTGCTTAAAAGGGTCTTAACTGGTGACGAATCATGGATATATGGTTATGACATCGAAACCATTTGGGATGCGATCAAATGTGAAGGTTTTGCTCACTGTTTTCTTCGATTACCATGGCGCAGTGCATCAGGAGGTATTACCTCAAGGTCGTACGGTAAATAAAGAGTATTACCTTGAAGTTATGCGGCGTTTGCGTGAAGCAATACAAAAAAAAAAAACGCCCGGAATTGTGGAAAAAATGAATGGCTTTTGCATCATGATAATGCACCTGCTCACACATCTTTGCTTGTGAGAGATTATTTGGCCGACAACAACACCGTTATCATGCCTCAGCCACCGTATTCACCAGATTTGGCTCCCTGCGACGTTTTCCTGTTCTCAAGATTGAAGAGACCCGTGAAAGGACGGCGTTTTGCTGCGCTTGAGAACTGCTTAGGGGATTGGAAAAAATGCTGGCACAAGTGTATATATCTGATTTTCTTGAGAAAAATAAAAATTCACTTTATTTTTTGAACACACCTCACACATCTATTTTCGGAAATTATACTTCGTCTGGCATTGGTTGTACTGAGACGACAGTATAACACGCTTACAATGTTTATAGCATATGGCAGCAAGCATTAAATTTATAAATCTTTCATAAAAACAACTTCGATCGGGCACCTTCTTCTGACAGCAGGTAGTGGGTTCGATTGATGCGAGATGGATTTTCAAGCAGCACAACACATTTCACGAGTAGGGGCAAACTTGACAATTAATAATCACAACATTTTTAAAGCGAGAGTAATCTAGTGCAGGATTGTAAAGAAGTGCATTCAAATTGATGATGTTGCACTGACATGTTTGGAATTATTCGCGTAACGAATTTGCAATAAGAGTTCGCTACAGTGGAGCTACTTCATTTTGCCAGAGTGAGTTTCGAATAAACGAATCCTGTATTTTATGCCGTAACATTCTATTTCAATGATGTTTTCCATCGATTTGAATACGTACCACGCGCTCTATTTTTAAGAAGTATCCATTTCGCTAAAGTTCATCGTTCAAATTGTGTGTCAGTTGTAGCCACTTCAAGATTTGAACTGTGTTGAGAGCGTGGGGTGGCTGACAGAGCAGGCGGCATGAGTCCGTTGTTGGACGGAATCATTTAAGATGGCATTAGCAAGCTATGGTCACGAAAAGGTTTGAAGTATGATAACGGCGATTGAGACCAACACCAAACTAAAAAGGAGGTGGTTACAAATATGCTACAAATCGCCTCGTACTCGAAAGAAATATTTTTTCACTAACACGACCATCGGGTGTGTAGTAGTTTGCCCTTTATAGAAATTTATATGTGCATATACAACCATTTGTGTTAGATTTGGTACAATTTGTATCCTTTGGTACAATTGGTATACGAATTTCAGCTAGGACTGAAAAACACCTCTACACTGTTTCTCCTTACCGAAATTAGTAATAAGTTTGTTTTGTAATTTTTATATTTACTACTATTCCAAATATTTATTATTTGATTTTCATTCATAATAATAATGGTGGTAATTTTGGAAACAAATTGTAGTATGCAGATTCGAGCAGACTCAGACAGAAAAATATAGGGTTAGCTCTTCCAGTGTCACAACTAGTAATATGCGACATGAAATATTAGAAAAAACAAAACAAATTCCCTGGTATCCTATGAATAAGACATGGAAGAGCTCTTCACATTTAGCAACCTTACACGCATTCTATTTCCATATCCATTCAACGAGACCTTCAGTCTCGCATTGTGACGTTCTGAATCATACACAATGTGGGAAACATTTACCAGATCGTTCGGTTACTCGGCTGCACGAAGTGTTCGTCAGACACATTGAGGTACTATCGGAGGGTGAAATAGAAGAATGGTATCATCACTTAACGCAAAGGACTCAAACTATAGTCCACGTTATGACGATAATGCTTCTTAGGTGCTCAGAAAGAATAGATGTAACGCAATTCTTATATTTAGGTGTAAATAAGGGCAGAGAGTGAACAAAAATAGTACCGTTTATTATAAGAAATGGCTGAAGCTAAAAATATGTGATTTTTTATGTGCCATAACTAGAGATGTAAAATGACCGAAAATGACCGGTCAGATTGGTCTTTTATAATAGATGACTGAAAATGACCGGTCAGATTCAGTCAGATTCAGTCATTTTCAAAATAAAATAAAATAAAATTGCTAAAACGATTTTATTTGTTTTTTGGCTCTAGGAAATATCGCCCAATGAAAAATCGGGCAAAAAAAAATTTTAAATAGTTTATTTTTGTTTTTTATTAATAAAAACAATCTAAAGGTACATAAGAAAATTATACAAAAATAAATATAAAGTTAGTTTAGAACGATACTGTTATTAACTTCTAAATTGGAAGTTTCTGGCTCTGATTCAGAGGTCGATTCGTTTCCAGAAATTTGAGTTTCCGAAAGGCAAAGATTTGATTTAATAAACACAAGCTTCTCAATCCTTTGCTTCTGAAGGCGGTTGCGCCGTAGCGTATGCGTGTTACTGAAGAGGCTCCAGTTACGTTCACTTGATGCGGACGACGGTGGAACACTAAGGAGACGTGCATCAAAACTTCAAAATAGGCCCAAATACATTCACAAATTTTTTTTTATTATATTTTGAAAGTGACTGAAAATGACTGAATCTGACTGAATCTGACCGGAAAATGACCGTTTCTGACCGATTATGACCAATCTGACTGAAAGTCATTTTCGGTCAGATTGGTCATTTTCATCTCTAGCCATAACATACTTTGCTTTTATACTGTAGTAGCGCTATAAAAGAGGTTAGAACTGGAAAGAAAGCGGCAAGAATAAAAGAGCAAAGCTGGAATCACTAAAATTAATGTCATTACTATTCCGACATAAGCGCGTGATATGATGATGTTTTAAGAAGAAGTTTTTACTTTCAACTCTGGTACACCGGATTCAATGAAAATAGAAAAAGTAAAGTCGTGAAACTAAAACTGCAGATTCTTCTCTAAAGGCATGAAGGGCAATTTCTAGAAATTTACACTTTCAGGGATAAAAAGGGGGATGAAGTCGGCAAAATTGGACCATCTCATAAAAAAATTGCTGATGCTAAAACCATTAATCCACATCATCCACGTTGTTGTGAAACTTCAGAACATATTTTGAAAAGGGAGACAGAAACTGCCTGGCAGAAATTGAAATTTTGAAATTATAAGCAGGTATTCTGTTTCATACCATGAAAATGCAAATTTTCGAATTCGAACATGAGATTAACGGGACAAAAATTGAATAGGACTAGAGCACATTCCTCTTGTTGTCCACACTTTAATAACGGATTTTACAAAAATAGCATTTTCAGGGAAAAATTTTAGAAGAGAGGGAATAAATGCGATGCCATTGTTCAGAGAAAAATGCTGCAGTTACAGTCAAATATTGTCCGAAATTTTAATTTTTAGAAGCTCAACCAGATTTTGGGTAAAAACGCACCTTCTTGGTTATACCGCTGTAGTTAGAATAGTGGAATTTCCAATACGAATTAGCGAGAACTTGCTAGTCGTTACATTATTTCTAATTTTTGCTACAGTTCTTATACCTGCATTAGAAAGGATAAATATATAAATTATCTGTTGCGGCAAAAGTGTAACAACCAGAAAAAAACCGTCTAAAGTATTGCGTATTTTTTGACCAAATATGTTATATAAGTATTTAAGTCGATTATTTAATGTCCATCTGTATGTCTGGCTATCTGGTAGACACGATATTTGTATTAAATTTTAATGAAAATTCTTACAATTTGGCCCTGCTGGATCGTAACCGGATGGTAAATGGGCTACATCGATCTATCACTACAAAATTGCTGTAATAATTCGTAATTTACAGTAATTTTAATTCTTGTTTTGCAGACTTTGTCCACCATAATTTTAAAGTTCGTTCTAATTGTGGACTGAAACTGGATGCGCTAACAGCTACAATTCTGATATCTCCCGTGCATTGGTAGGTCTGTTTTAGTATATTGCTGACGATAACGTAACCTTCGCGCCTGGGATAATTTTTCGGACCTCTAACTCTACACCGTATTTGCAAGCCTACTCGGACTTTAAATACTTTAAGATAATCCTGACGGCTCAGAAAAAGATTTAATTCATTTGAACGATTCAGCGGCCTGCCCGTCTGTCCACATATTCATGTAACCGATCGCCCATAATTTTTGTAAGGTTCCACTTAAACAGGGTTATACATTTAGTGGTTTTAAAATTGGCAGTCTGGCAGGCTGTCAGATGTTAAACACGTCTAAAGTGTTACTTATTTAGTGAAAGGTTTGCCCTTTAAAGATATGGATCATTTGACAACCGAAGAACGCGTAAAAATGGTTGAAACTTTCTACAAAAGTAGTGATTCGAACGTGCGAACTTTTAGTGCATTACGGGGTGATTATGGTCATCATAATCGTCAATCGGGTGCAATTCTCTATTTGTGAGATAACTCTTCAGTGATATCGCCTTAGCGCACTCGCTTATCACGGCTGTGCGTTCAAAGCTTTTTAACTGTCACACTTTATAGGAAGGTTCTTGATTCCGTATTGTGCAGATGTATGTAGAAACATTTGAAGTCTTCGTACCAAAATTGCATATAGTATGTATGTGCAGTGCTAACAAAACTTTAAATATATAAAAAGTAATATTTGAGCCGGTACAGAAATCCAAATAAATGTCTCGTGAGTGCTGAAAACGTTCAGAGTTGAAATACTATGCAATAATCAAAATTATAACTTTCAGATATCTTCCGTTTAGGAATTATAAAGGGATCACTGATTTCTGTTAAATCGTGGCAATACAGTCCATTTTCATTCGCAAGACTAAGTTTACTAAGCGCATAATGTATGGTAAATTATATTGCATTTGGGGCATAGCTTGTGCAAAATTTACTGTACAGCGGCCGGGTAATCTCTCTGGTAATAATCGTATGTTCTATTCCATTGCACTTAATTCAGTACGTTTAGCAAGCTTTTAGGAACGTCAGATCTACTAATAAAAATGGACTGTGTTGCCATGATCCTTAAAATTGGCAAAGTTGGCAAACAATCAAACAATCCTACCTAGCTTATAAGCCGAAGGTTTTGGTAAGTTACAATTTTGTCTATTCGATAAAAACCCCACAATTACATATAAGCCTTCGAACTCCTTACAAGGGGACGGTGAGTGAATGGACATTAAGTCAATCCATTTGACCGAAATTTCTGCAATGGTTTACATACCAAATAAATACGTAAATTTTAGTAAAAGACTGATGCATATTTTTATATGTGACCGATCGTGACACGATGGTTAATACACGCGACTATCGTTCGCACGTTCCCGGGTTTAATTCCCCATACAGCCACCAGCCATCATTATTTGAGCGGTGGCGGAATAGTCGAGTAATCAACACGTCTTGTAAATGCTTTCCAAACTGTGGCGTTCGGAATCGTCTTTAAACTGTAGGTTCCATTTAGAGGGTCCAGAAATATAATGCGTGCAAGCTCACTGAATGTGAGAAGAGCTCTCCCATATTTTATTCATAAAATGCAAGGGATTTTTTTTTACATTTGCATATCTTCACCCGGAGAAATGGAGGTATATATCATTTGATGTCGCAAAAAGCAAGTGTCTTTTGACGAAATCGTAACCGGCGACTACAATTGGTCTATAACGGCCAACCCGTTGTGGTACCTCTCATACTACTGAAATGTAAAAAAAATTGACCGATTCGAACACTGCCCATACAAATGACAGATTTTACACCTATTTATATCCTTCTCATAAAAATGCAACTTTATTATGAAAACATGTTTACAAGTGCCAATCGCAAGCTACTATTTTTTCCAGCTGGCGCTTCCATGACTTTATTTTCTTTGGACTGCTGTAATAAATCATCACTCGTCAAAATGGGATGATTTTTTGTCTCGGAGACAGTTGTTCACAGGCGATAAAACGACGCTCAAGGTCTCTTGGCTTCAACTCATGAGCAACCCAAGTTCCTTGCTTTTGAATCATTCCCAACGCACGCAATGGCTTTGCGGGTAACTCTTAATACTGAAGCAAGTTCTACCAGCGTTTGACACGGATACCCATCAAGCAATGCTGTCAATTCAGTATCTTCGAAGGTTTTTCCTTCCTTCACCTGAACGGTCGTTAACACCGAAATCACCGTCTTTAAAGCGACGGAATAAATCACGTTGTTTCACTTGAAGCAGCGTCTCCGTGAACGTGTTGGACCTCTCGATGAGCTTCAGCTGCCGTTTACTTCGATAGAAAGAAGGAAATCAAAATCAATACATATTTACACAACAAAAAAGAATATGAGTATGAAGAATAAAAAGAATATAAGTATGCCTAAGCTTGGCTCATGACAGCTGGCGCCATCTATTGGCAAACAACGGGAACTTAGTTGCGCACCTAATAGTTTGTCTCAAACCGTATAATTTGGAGATAAAAATAGCTAAAGTTGTCACTTTTTTATGTCGTTGTTTTTTGGTAAAGATTGCATTATTTCAGATTGTTTTGTTTTACCATAAAAATAATATCTTATTATATAAATTAAATAATGGAATATTTAGCAAAAAAATTAAATCGATATTAAAGGAACGAAAGAAAACTTTCTATATTATTTTAATTTGAAAAAAGAATAATAATGAGAATAAACAAACTTTATAATATTATAATAAACTAAATAACTAAATTATATAATAAACATTATATATTATAAATAAACATTATAGTTGAGCTCGCATCAGGCATTTAGTAGTGGGAGTGAAAATAGTTTGCACTGCCACGCCCCTTTGTGTACCACACGTACAAATCGGCCTATTTAACAGAAACCTGTGACCTTTCTAAATTTTCCCAAACAGAGGCTTTAAAGTTTCAATTTTGCTTTTTTCATTGTGCTTTAGTTCCGAGTATTTTTTGCAGTAACATAAGAGAATGTTTGATGAGCGAGTGTATATGTAATTCAGTTCACCTGACTGAAATTTCTGTACTGGTTATCTGCATTAATAGATACACTTTATTTTAAATTTTGTATTAATTGGGCTCCCATTCCTAAAAGCACTGCGTTTCTAAAAGAACTGTTTTGTATCCGATGGTGCAGATTGTTGTACAGTTGATATTGGCCTACTATTACGTCTGTAGCAAATGTTATAAACACAATTTATGTCGTTTGCATACGTACCATGTTTATTTCCTGTATGGCGGTGATGTCAACCTTTCCATTTGATAGGTGGATATTGAAATCTTTTCTGTAAAGAGTTCGGTTATCCAATATCTTTAAATCATGCGTCTTATTACGTTCACGGGATTTTATTTCATTCATTTTTCTTGCGCTTACGTTTCATAATCGCGGGAGGCAATCAATGGTCTTCTGTGAGCCGGCTTAAGATTTCCACGTTGAATGCCCATGTTGCAATATAACCCAAGGGGTGCAGCAGGAATTGTGGTTCCGCTTTAAAATTTATTTTCTGCTGTTTATTATATGCCAAAAATATGCGACTAGTTTAAACGCAAGGACTACGTGTACTTAATCCAGAATTGATTTTTATATCATAATCGGCTTTAATATTATTCTGTCATGGAATAAGAAATCGGTTGTAATGATATTTTAATGAAATAACAATAATATAATATACATTTACATTTTAGTCTATCTACCGCTTTCGACGAGGATCCAATATTGTGAACTCGTTGTTATTGAAGAAGTTCCTTCGTCACTCTTATGATACTTTGTAATCATTTCATGCGATACCGTACTCAACGTTTAGGGAATGCAATTTTCCGGACCTCTACATTTATCGAGAAAAATATTTCAATTTCGTAGAATACCGGGAATTTCCGGACAATTTTTATAACGCGCAATTTTGTATACCAAATTTAAAGGAAAATCACAAGAAAATCAAATTTTGTCTATATTTGCTCAAGAATAAATCGGATCTACTAATCGACGGATACAACTAAAGTTTATATGAATACTTTAAAGTTTATTTACAACGAAATCCACTTACATCAAAAATGTCTATATTTTACCAAATGGTAATATCTCATCCATTACATTTCTTTCTTTAATGTATTTCAATGTTTTGACTGACATCGTCAACCATCATCAATAAAAATTATTATTTACTTTATTATTATTATTATTTATAAACGAAGAAACAAAATAGCGTGCGTCTGTGCCGTCACGCAACTTTTAATGGATAAATCAACAATTACAAAACAAACTTATGTTAATAATTCTCTGAAATGAACTCGGTAGGCTTGTATTTCGATACAGTTGAAAAAGATGAGTTTACATTAAGTGTTTCCGTCGTGTGTCTGCTAAAACCATATGTCTAACTGAAAGCATTGATGCAATGTTAGGGTAAATATTTTACACATGTCTTCAAAGGAATATCCATGTCATTTTGTAACCAGCAATAGAAGGAAACCAAACCCTCATACGGTGCAGTAGTTTAGATTTCTATTCCTTACATTGTCTTCTAATTTTGTTCAATATCGTAGAAAATTCTATAAGGTAACCAAGCTCCTTCCGGTACCTCCCTGTGGCCCGAATATTCTTAATAGGTGACGTTGTCGATCCCATTCTGGTAGCGCCCTTACAAATTGGCCGATTTATCGCAAATTGAGACTATGAATTAGTGTAGTGTACCTTATTCATAGCCTGAAATTACTCAAATTCTGGTCAGTTATACTAAGTTATAATACTGGGTAATTCCCATACAAATTACCTTAATTTTGGAATAAAAGGGTAGCCGATTATGAATCCTTTTTGACCCTACCTTAATAATATCAAATAAGGAAAAATCCACGAGGAAGGATTGAGTTCAGGCCTACCTTCATCAGATGAACATACGTTTACGAGCAAAACAAATAAATGAGAAAGTGTAAAAAAGGAGTCGACACTATACATATATGTATATATTTATTTGACAATTGTTTTAAAAAATGGGTGAAGTTGTAAATGTCTTTCCGGGACCACCCATTTTGATACCGACCAATACTTATACGACTTAATAGGCGGACAAAACTCCGGGCAGCCATTATAAAACTTTGCCACAATTTTTAGTCGTGGCAGCCAGTTTGCGGCCCATCTATAATGGGGAACGTCAAAAAAGAACAAAAATTAAATTACAAAATTAGTGGAGTTTTTTGTAATTTGATTGATTTTTTGTTTGTTTTTTTCTTTATTTTACTATTTTTATGTAAAAATGAATCAGGTGTACAGACGTTGGAACTTCAATAGGCCTTCAAAGGATATTTAATTGGAAAACGAGCTAAACCGATTCGTTTCGTATGATAAGAGGACGTTTAGCACTCCCACTCATTTTACGACGAACCGGTAGATCGCCCGCCACACCACGGAATGCAATCTCTGTTGAAGAGTAGATAAAGTTAGTCTCAGCCGAACTTTTTTAAATCCTCTTCAGCTTTGAGTGTGCTCACTTGTTTATAACGGGTTATCTGGGTAAAGTGAAATAAAACACACGTAAAACTATGATTTCGATGAAACGTTCATTTCATTATAATGCTCGCCACAACGTGAAATTAAGCTTTCTGGAAACTTCACATGGCTCGTGGCGCCGTCTTGTTGAAACCACATATGATCCAGTTCATAATCTTCAATTGCAGGCAAAAAAAGTTAGTTATCATACGGCCATAGCACTCTGAATTGAAATTTGGTTTATCCGCCAAACTGTCACTAACAGAAGCGATATTTCCGGCAGCGCGAACATTGCGATGATGAACAGGTCTAACCACATCTCCAACACTTCCAGTTTCTTCAAATTTCTTTATAATCTTGCCAATTCTATTTTCACCCAGAATATGCACGAAAAGTGCACATCTTTGAATTACCATTTTTGTAATAAGTTTTAACTATTTTTACGCGTTCTTCGGTTGTTAAACGATCCATATTCCTAAATGGCAAACCTGTCACTAAATAAATAACACTTCAGATGACAGGTGTAGTTGACAGCCTTGTCAGACCGGCGGTCTTAAAACAACTAAATGAAAAAAGGCAATTTTGGAGTATTTATGATGACAAACAAGGGAGAAGTCACCAGTCAAACAAGAGAAGTCACCGTTCCACAAATGGTCGATATACTACAGGACAAAAGTGGGCTAGCGAGATTAATCGGTTTTGAAATAATCTTGACATTATTTCCATTGATTTTCTTGAAAAAGGCAGAACGAATACGGAAAAATATCATTCAGAACTAATAGATTCCACCCAAGTTTGGAACAAAAGCGTCTGCACTGATAAATGAAAAAGTTATTTTCACTAGAACATCGCGGCGACACATGAGAGTGTGATAGCATAGTGTATGAATTGTATTGCGAATTGGTTTTCATTTACTACATTTTCAGAGTATGATTTTTAAAAAGTTCCACTTTAGAATAACATGTTCAATCTGGACTGAGTGATGCATTTATGCCTGTTGGTCTACACAGCATTAACCTTTTCTTTGTTGCTGACAAAAATAAAGTACAGATTTATGATTAAACGTCAGCGGTATGTTTTTGTAAACATGATATCATATTTATGTCACAATAGAAGATCGCTATTTTTATGATATCCGCAGATTTGTGAATCTTGGCATGGACTTAATATAAAGTGTGAACTTCAATGGCGATCAAATTCAACATCTCAATTGCAATGTGGACTATCTATACTACTCGTATACAGTCACGCCATCATTGAAAAAGAAATTGCGTATTGAAAATAAATTTAGACCACCATTTGGCTCAAATGGCATATGGAATGTTATGGGGGAAAGTCGTATAGGAAAAGGGCTACAAAATGGCATTATTTTTGACGTTAATGAACTTAACAATGGCTTCGTGAATTCGCTGCCATCTACTGCTAATACGATGTTTCAAAATCCGAGCACGGAAATTCTTTTTTGTTTTCTTCATTTCAGATTTTTCAAAATGCAGGGATACAAACAGGGCTAAAGCGGCCAAATGTGGCAGCATCGCCTAGTTCAAAAAGAAGCAAAAAGAAGTTTTCGATGTTTACGTATAAAAAAGAGAAAAATCAGGTATCATCGCCCAGTTCAAACGGTTAGAGCTACAATCGTAAAGCTTAGTGTTTAGGTAAGCAGGCGATAAGAAGAGATTTTTCGACATGTGTGTTTTTAGAGCTAAAAGGGTGTAATCTGGTACAATCGGCCAGCTCCAACGGACAAAGCTACAATAAGGTGGAAACCATGTGAAAAAGCATTAAAATGGTAACACTGGCTAGACTTAACGAATAAATCTAGAGTTATGAACATTGGTACGCTCATCTTTCTTAAAGATTGTCGCGCTTAACTTTTTAAAGTACTTTCAGGGGGTAAAATAATAATAATTTTGAGAGTCCATTCCTCTTACAGAATACGCGCGTGAAAAGAAACGATTTTTTCCGGACAGAAAGCTATAAACTATAAGCTCAAAAAGTTTCAACTTCAATTTCTGTTCCACCGTGTGACACTTAGCATAGTAGAATATTTATATCACCTCTTCTAAAATACTAGTGGTGAAGCGAGGGAGATAAGTAGAAATATTCCGCGTACCGCAGAAGGATTTGCTATAGCATGGCAAAATCTTGAAAATCAATATGGAAATAAGCGCATTCTTATTAACACCCAATTGACTTTGCTTAATTTGACTTCTAGTGCACAAGAACCTGCGAGTGGTATAAAAACCTTCAACGTGGCATCACAAATTGTATATCGATCCTTGTATTGTACAACATAGATATTGGATCATGGGATTAAATTGTCATGTATTAGTATTCCTCTAAAATGCCCAGGCTTACTTTGTCTTCTTGAGAACAATCATTATCGAAGAAAACTGATATGCCTCGTTGGGAAAGGTTCCAAGCGTTAGAAAGTGTTTCGGATATGATTAGCTCTAATTTGGCAAATGCTTCGCAAGCCCGTAGATCAAAATATAATCAATTGGATAAATCAAGTCCATCCATTAAAGTCCATCGCACTAAGATTAATGATAACAAGTGCAGTTTACGCAAAGGGGTTCATCATTTGAAATCTTGTCCCAAGTTCATGTTCAAAGAACTTTAAAAATCGATTATCTGTTGTGAAAAAGGAAAAGCGTTGTAATGTATATATTGTTTGGCTGAAGAACACATGTCTGCAGAATGCAGAAGTAGAACTTGTACAAAATGTACATACAAAAAATCACACGCTTTACGCAAGGAAAAAATGGTTCATCACAACAGTGATGACACAGTGATAGCTTCAGCTACAATACAGCCTTCAAAAACCAGAATTTACAATCCGCTGATACACCTACGATTTCGGAGAATACTAGAGTGTGCCATATGTCTATGTTGAATAAGACAACGTTAGCCATTGCTTGGATCAATATCATTAAAGATGGCCAGTCGTACAAAGTAAGAGCCCCAATTGATACATGTTCGGATGTCTCCTTTTTCTCGCAAAGGATCCAAAAGCTATTAAAACTACCGACAAAGTATGTCTCAGCAGACATTACGGGCTTATGTGGCGAAGCTCTAGGAAAATGTTACAAGATTGCATTTTTCACTGTTGGCTCAATCAAGAGGCCACATTTTCTTTTTTTTAATTTTTTTTGGTAATATTGATGCTTTAATAGTACCGGATGTTACGGGAAATATTCCAACATAGTCATTCTTAAAATAGGGGAATTCCACGCTTTATATAAGCGGTCCCGTAGATATTTTGCTGGGAGGAAATTTGTACTCACGTATTCTGCTCAAAGGAGTGCATCATGATATTCTTGGTTCGTTAGTGGCTCCGGAAACAATCTTTGGATGGACTTTAACTGGCCCAACATGCAATATGAATCCAAAACGTACAGTACGTGTTTCTGACTGTACCAGGGTGCCATTGGACAACCAGTTGGCAAAGTTCTTGGGAGTCGAAGAAGTTTCCAAGAAACCAATAATGTCAGAAAATGACAAAATTTGTGAGCAAATCTATCAAGCCACAACTCGACGAGCAACTGATGGAAAATACATTGTAGATTTGCCATTTAGATTGAATGTCTCCTTAAATTCCACTCTTGGCCCAAATAGATGTATAGCTCTGAGTCGATTACTCTGAAACGAAAAATCTTTGGCTAGAAGGCTAAAATTAAAATCATTATATGACGAGGTCATTATGTACGTATGTATATAACGCGCTAGTAAATGCTTATACTGTCTCAAAAGGACTGGAGGCCAGGAACCAATTGTTTGCGCGATTTGATCTCAGGATATGGACGTCCAACATCAGAGATATTTTAGCACATATTCCTCGAGATCAACGGTTAGATGAAGATTTTTTAGAATTGGATGAGAAAAGCTTCGCGAAAACACTGGGCATTAGGTGAAACGATTCCTAGGATTTATTTTATTTTGTCTCCGAAAAGCTTTTGGATAACATTTCGTTCACAAAACGAGATGTGCTATCAGTGATATCTACGCTATTTGACTCTTTTCTTAAATTGTAATAACTGCCAAGATTATTATGCTCGATGAAATTGGATGGAATGATCCATTAAACCCACTGACCTCACTTAGATGAAAAAAATTTCATTTGCTGCCAATTTTGTATTAAAGCCATGAAGAACCCATTTTCCAAATAGTTCTTTTGAAGATTGTAGATTTTGGACAGTTTTGTAATAAGTTTCGGTAATCAGAATCAAATAGCTCGAATCAACTGCTATTTCTAATGGCTTCAAAGATTTTAATATAATACTTTTCTTGAAGCAATAAATTTTGGACTAGTTTTCTGAAGAAAGTTAATAATGGCAGCGCAACAAATCGAGATTTTAAACATTTAACTACCAGTATTGTTGTCTCTAAGCAGTATTTTATGGACTAAATGATATCCTTAAAACATTGTAATATTTATAAGAATCAGTATATCTGCATACATAATAAAAGCGAGACAACATCATTTAGTCGTCAGGCCACATTTAATATTTAAAATATTGACCCAATCTGCAAAAACGCTTTTGGAAATTAACATAGAATTTGGTAACATTAGATATTATCATTTTTTCAATGTCTTGGACTCGCCTATCTCTATGGTAGTAGGTTTTTTTTTATTGAACTCATAGAACTTTTAGAATATGTAGAATATGAATATAGAATATGTATCAGGTTAATACGGAGTTCGCTTGGTTATATTTGTTAAGTTTAGGCTAGAAATTATAGACCCGTGGGAAGTTGTGAGATCGTTGAGCAAAAACCATTTGCTTCCCTTCCACAAATCTGGTCTTTTTTGACAAATTTTCCGTCAAACGCTCATAACTGTCAGATAATATTCTTTATTTGCCATTCCGGTCAACAACCTTTTCGCGCCTGATATTTTGCAGGAAATGCAGGTCTTTCGGTATGACGGATTTTATACCCAAACGATTTTGTAAAATTGTATGAATTGATTCGTGGGAAACAGCGATTACTCCTCTCAAACCTAAAAAAACAGTCACCACTTGTTTCGCTTTCTTTGTCGTATACTTGAGTTGAAGGCAAATTCACCACAACTCGACCGCTTTCGAATGTACTGTGTTTCTGATACAGCCGTTTCACCAGAAGCCTTCTATAACATTTTCATCGGCGAACGAAATTCCATTTTCAATAGATAATTTGAAACAAATTATTTGTTTGATATTTTTACCATTGTAAAAATCACAAATTGCACTTGAGATATACTGCCAAAACCGAGCACTACAAATAAACTTAATAACAGATCTCACTCAAATCCGCGTCAGTACACGTTTAAAAAAAAAAACAGTAACAATTTCAATAAATACAATATAAGTTCATTATGGAGAATTTGCTGGTAAAATCTTGTCAATATTTGGAACATGTTTGCCTATTTAATTATTTTCCACCACAATCCGCATTTTCTTAAGAAATTGATATATTTCCCTCCTTTTAAATTTATTCCATAGAAGAAATCCGAAAACCGGTTTACTCATTTTTTTGCTCTGCCCGAATTTTTGTAAAGAGGAATTTTCGAGTAGAGTAGATATTTCGGATAAAATAAAAATTGTAATTTTACGCAACAAGTGGTCTTTGCTAGCCTAGGCCGAATACTCTTCTGACTTCGCCCATATTAACAGCCTTTATAAACCAGTCAAGGTTTGAAAACAATTATTCGTTATCATATTTTGTAATAAATCAAATATTAGATGAATTCTCTGCCATTCTCCGCTGTGAAATATGAACAAACTTCATTCCTTTATATACAAGTAGTAACTGTTTGTTGTTTTTCTTAAATGCCATAAAAAGAGTTCATTCCATTGCCTGCACATATCCATCCTTGTGTATAGTTATGTACACCTCTACTTTGTACTCCATGAGTGCTATTTTCTTAATGCATTCTCATTTGTTCTGATTTCCTCTGTTCTGTTCGCTTTGCAAACCTAACAAAGTGGAGAAATGTTCTAGTGAAAGCAGCAAACACAACACTAAATGTTAATTAAGAAATCGGAATACCTTTCCGACGGCAGCTAAACGGGATTTCATCGAAGTGAAAGGGGAGCAGAGCACATCGTTCAAAATCAGCAGCAGCGAATACAACATGAGAAATGGAGAAAAATCTGACAGCGACAGCAGGTAATTTGGCTCGAACAAATTTCAATGAACAATAAATTAGGGTCAAGATCCGTGTAAAGTGTGGAATACACTAATTTAAGTCCCTTTTCAGCATTTATTTGAAAATGCAAGTATACATGTCACGAACAGCAGCATGTGAATAATATAAAGGGTGTCACAAAAAAGTTTACTTTACTGCAGTGCATGCAATGAATCCGAAGGGCGCTGCAATGCAATAAGCCCATTGCGCGTGCAAGAGCTTTACGAAAACATTGATTCGGCGACTGCATCGCATAGAAGATTATGCAATATTCGAGATTTTTGCCACTTAAATGACTCACAAGCATTCCTCACATTTGAAAGTGGGTTAAAAAGTTTGAAGGAACCGAAACGACATTGGAAAAACTAACTCCGGGTGACCAAGTTAATCAAGAAGGGTGGAAAATGCGGAGAATGTTAATCAGTCTGTTCGTGCTTTTAATATGCATAAATCATCACCATAACACATTTTGCACTAATCTCCAGCTGCGCCTCTACAACATTTACCGCCGTCAGTGCAACGAATGCGAAACACCAGCATCAGAAACCACTTCATTCGCCTAAAGTGGCCATATCCACTACAGTATCACGAGGAATTGTCAGCCCTTAGTTTTTCGAATACGAAATATGGCATGAGGTTATAGTGAATTTAGACCGTTATATGCAGATTATTGACAACTTCCTTTTGAGCTCCGATTCGCCAGTGAGCACTATCACACCTCATTAAGGCTTTATCTTCGTTACTTTTATTTGCGAGGAAAAAATTAAAACCTCTGCATAAAAAAAAAGAGAACAACAAATTAAGTAAACAGTATTTGGCTATGAGGGAATAAAGCTTAGGTGACCCACCGGATAGAGGCAAAAATAAAAAATTCCCCATTTTACACTCGTACACTGTGCCCAATTTTGACCAGAATTAATAATAAACAAAATAGAGTAAATTTTCCAGCAAAGCCGTTGACAAACAGAAAATTCTAGCTAATCTTTCCCCATTCCTCATTAAAAAAGTAGTAGATGGCACTTGTGGGAGCAAGATGGAATTTTTCGAAAAAACCACCTGATCATTGGATATGAAAAAGTGACACTTCGGCCTTATGTTCGTTGCCCGTTGAGGTGTTGCAAATGTCTTTGATTTGGACATACATCCAAAATATGCACCAAAGAGCAAATATGTCCATACTGTCCATTAACTTGTCACCTTGAAGAACAAAATAAGATTTGCAATAAGCCAGTTATACACATCAATTGCAAAGAACGCAATAAAACTGTTAATAAACGACCAGTGTTTTTGAAAGAGAAAGAAAAAGTAGACAGAAAGTAGTAGATCCAAGTGTGGATCTTTATTATTCTCTTCGGTTACAAAAATACCAAACGCGCACAAGCACATCTCTTAGTGACTACGATGATATCGAAACACCCACATGCTTCAGCATTGATTTGAACTAAAAAAAATATAAAAATAAAGCAGAATCAAGAAAATGGAACATGTGAAAATATTTTTTGTAAATAAGGAGGAACAACATAAACTAAAACGTTTGCAGATGCAATTGAGTTCCAAAACAAAAACAATTTTAATTCATAATAAATTGATATTCTCACTAACATACTATTTTTTTATCTTTAAATATATTCCAGTGAATTACAAATTCTTATAAAAAAACACAGCACTCAACTTGTATCAATTCAAGAATATCATTTCTTACTAACAACTTAAATATCCTTATATCCAATAATTTCTCAATTCATAATTATAATCAAATTCCTATGGTGGTGTATGCATTCCAATCCATAATTCTATCCAATACAAACAACTACTTTTAAATAACGACTTTGCAGCAACTGGTTTTGAAACCCATTCCAAAGTTTAATTTAATGTCTTATCGACCTACATATATACCAAATGTCAGTTTTGACTACCGTAATATTCAGAACGTCCTTGGCAATTACTGCTCCAGCATTAGTAACTGGGGAAATTAGGAGCTAACGTCTATAATGGATGATCCAGTTCACATAATATAAAAGGAAAGATTATATGCTTTTTTTAAATAACCAAAATTGTACATAATTAAATTATAAATTCCCTACACATTTGTTGACCCAAAACACTCTGACAATAATCGACCCGTCTTTCAGTTCTCCTGAATTCTTTACACATGCCTATTGGAATATAGACAATTTTCCTGTTATTTTATATAAACTTATAGTTAGTTTTATGAACGACGAGGGAAACTAATGCAAAAAATGCAACCTTTATGAAGCTGCTGGATATAAATGGTATATGAAATAAATGCGATAGAAATATGATAAAAATCTGATAATTGTAGGAAAAAGCATTACGCTATCTTTGTCCGAACCGAATTTTGTGCTCAATCTAAACCCCCAAATGATAGTTGTCCAGTACTATAGAATATCTCGAAACTTTACAACCGAAGAATAAGATATGGCACATACGAGTATAAAAAAGAAAATACAAACAGTAACGGACATATCGCACCCTAAATACAAAAGGGGCACAACTCAAAATTCTCTATTATTCAATAGAGGCAAAAAACCGTTTATGTTCCATTATGAAAAAATGCAATATTGAAAAAGGTTCTGCTATATTTTTTTCAATTTTATATTATGTGTAATAAATATATATGTGTAATAAAAGTAATCAGTCGTTCTTGAGCACGTAAACGCAACTAAAAATAATTCTCTTTAGTTGATCGTACAGAAGCAACACACTTGACATAAAAATAGACATAACTGCATTTTTCCAGTTAAAGAAGATAGTGATGACACGGAAATTTTTATAGTAGTTAGAGATGTGTAATGTGAATCAGTTTATGGGAAAAAGTAGATTTTGACATAATTAAATTCCATTTGATTATTGTTAAAAACATTTTTGGATGTTACAAATCAACAGATTCTCTTTGCAATAATACTATCTAAAAATGTTGATAAGCATTATTTGAGTGAAACCGACCTTTATGATTTTTTGAGTACAGTATGAGTTTTCCCTTGCCTAATTCATCAGAAACGTCAGTTTGGTTATGTTGTTGAAAGGTGGATTATTACTTCGCAGACAACGTATAGGGTGATTTTTAGATTTAAGTTTTTCAGATTGGCAGCACTGGTTGGTAATGCCGTCCAAACGTCATCTGTCAAAGTGCAAAGTGTACAGTACACTCTGCCATTTCATCATAGAAAGACTAACAAACGAGCAACGATTGCAAATCATTCAAATTTATTTTCAAAATTTGTGCTCTGTGACAAATGTGCATCGTTTGATACGACCATAGTCGATCTGCTGAATCAACAATTCGTGCTGTTATCTCCAAATTTCGCACCAAATTTACTTTGTTCGATATGTTGAGGGATGAATTTGGTGAGCAACTTATATCTCGATTTGGCCCTGTGAGTTGGCCCCCAAGATCTTGCGATTTGAAGCCTCTTGATTATTTCTTGTGGAGTTATGTCAAGTCGTTAGTCTATGTGGACAAGCCGAGCACTATTGAAGCCTTACAGGATAACATAACACGCGTTATTCGTAGAATACAGGCCGAAATAATCGTAAAAGTGACGAAAAATTTGACCTTCCGAATGGACATTTTGAGACGGAGCCGTGAACAACATTTACATTAAATTATTTTTACAAATTAAATGGCAAAGACTAATTTATCAATTCCAATAAAAATTTTTAATACATGATGCAAATTTGAGTGTGTTATTTGATTTTTAAAAAAGCTACGATTAAAAAATCACCCATTTCTTAAATATTTTATAATAATTATTTTAAATTTAAACAGTTTCTTTCTTTAAACGTTTTCCAAGCAAATGGTACCGTGTTTTCGAGTGATTATTTTACAATGCAAGTTCTAGAAATAACCGAATATATTAATTACTTTGATGTTCGTAGTTGCAACTTTCTCGTACATCTTTTGAATATGACTGAGTTCACATATTTATAGTTTGAAATATTAATATTTTGAAAAATTAATATCTGATTGAACAATTAGGCTTTCAGAATCCCTGAGTAATTCATCATTGAGTGTTTGTTTTTCAACAATTTTGTATGTGAAAGAATAACAATGTTATAAAAAGCAAAAATGTCCATGGCTTCCTAAACCTACAACATTAACCACAAAAAACCACCATGGTATATTTTGATATTGATCTACGTAATCATATAAGAGATCATCTGCGTTATATCCGATTTGTCTTTGAATGGTGTATTATTTGTATTATTTAAATGGTTTCTTAAGATAAAAATTTCATAATTACATTAATAAAAAAACAAATTTCACCTCAAATTTTGCACCAATTGAATATGACCACCAGAAATACTTAATATTATATTCATAATCACTTTCCTCTATTTCATAATTTGCTATGAGTGCTCGCACATGGTTGACTGCAGCTAATGTGAATTGGCTCCACGGATCATACTGTGAATCTCGTGCATTTTGTTTTTTTTTTTTACTCTGTTTTGTTTGTTCTCTCATGTTTAAGGAGGGACAAAACTTTTTTTTGATTTCACTGGTTATTGTTCCAATTTTTTCTGTAAATTCATCACTATACATTTATTTACAATCACGACACTGCGGACTTGACTTCTTGTTTTCATAATTTATACGTACAAAGCTGATCGTGTTATTGTATTACTTTCTAATTTGAAAGAATTGACGAGTAACAAAGCCTTTTCTGGTACGTTCTTAGGCTCACACCCTTCTTCAACTGCACTAAATACTTGTATGTTAAACCACCTATCAGGCGCTGAATCAACTGAGATGACAACACACATAAGTCAGTTCACCTAAATGAAATTTGCCTCATGAATTCTAATGAACATGAGCAACAAAGACATTTTTCTAAAAAATGACACTGGGAGCAAACAAGGAACCTATAGTTGACATGAAAAGTCATTTTCAAATATATGAAAGGTCGAAATTTCGACTTTTTCATGTGAAAAGTTAATTTTTTGACGTTTTACAGAGCTTAGTATTACAACTGATTCAAAAATATGCATATTTAATATATCAGGTTATCCATTTTTCGGTTTCAAAAGTTAAGTTAAATGAAGCATAACCAAAGCAACAATTTCGATGAAACTTTTATTTCATTATAATGCTTCGACCTTGCCATTGTGTACGAATTACAATGTCGTTTAAATGACCGCCTCTGGATTGGTTGCAACAGTGGGCCCTTTTGAGGTAGGTTTCGACCACTTTATCTCGGCGATAACTTGACGAATGTTTGTTTTCAAATGTTACAACGTTTAGGGACTATCCACACAAACACAGTATTTGACGTATCCCCGAAAAAAAGTCTAACGGCATCAAATCATGATCCTGGTGGCCAACTGACTTCGCCAGAACGTGAAATTACGCATTCGTGTTGTGTGTCGTCATCGTCCAATTCATTATCTTCAATTGCACGCCAAAAAAGTCGGTTATCATACGGCCATAGCGCTCTGGATTGAAATTCGGATTGTCCACCACACTTTCACTAACAGAAGCGATATTTTTAACATTGCGTACATTGCGGTGATGCATGGGTCTGACCACATCTCTAGCGCTTCCAATCTCTTTAAATTTCTTTATAATATTGCCAATTGTTTGCACAGTGGGTCGATCATGACGACCATAATCACCCCGTAATGCAGTGCCCGCACTTGAATCACTAGAACTAGACATGGTTGCGTGCAAGTGCAAGTACACCGAAATTTAATTGATATTTAAATGAAATGTTTGAATGAAAGCCGGCTTTGCACCTGATTGCTTACTATTGCATTATAAGAAAACAACCACAAGAAACTGTGGCAGCAGTGAGAGGTAAAGGCTCTTTAGCGAATTTCCAAATATACGGATATTCACCTTTCATGATTTGCCAAAAGATAAATGAGCCAGAGACACCATTTCTGTTTTTTATGTCGATAGAGAAAACAAGACAAAAACTAAGGTCCTAGTAAGAATAGGTTGATGTCAGAATTTGTAATTTACGTCTTTTTATTTTGAAACTATTTCTCCAGTAAATATTTTTAGAATTGTTATATCTTGTTATCGCTTGACAAAAACAAAATGTGAAATGAAAATGGATTATAATGATTCATCACTGACAGGTTTCTAAAAATGTTGCTCCTTCTGCAATTTCAAACCGCGTCGTTACACCAACCTATATTTTCATCCGTTTTTTTTTAATTAAACAGCCACCTATGTTGTTGAAACGGATACTCCTTCGGCCAGGATTCATTCTTCACCCCTACAGATGCAATGAATTCCGCCAAATTTTAACATACTCGTACGCAAAGTGTTTGGCAAAATTTGGTCTAAGAATGAACGAATAAAGCCATGTTTGAAACCTAGATTTGTGTGTGAGCTACATCTATTATTTGGTGTTCTAAACCAAAACGTGGAAAATTTTCTTCGTTCTCAACCAAGATTTGTCCCTGCGCCAACCATAAAAAAAGTTTTTTCTGTAGTTATTTCGATTAATTATATGGATTATATTACAACAACTTGCTAAGTAATGAATTTTAAACGTAAGCAATTAACAAAATAATTCATTTAGAGTCGGGCAATGAATATTTCAATGAATATTAAATTAAACCACCGGTATTTTCTGATGTAAATTAATTTTCGCTTACGCATTGTTCCACCTATTTAGCATTAAAATTCTCATTTGCAACGTCTTATTGGACGTAATGTACCAAACAAATTTTTCATTCTTCTGATGAAATTGCTGCTAAAAAATGCAAATTAAAACGGATATTAAACTTATAATTTGAAATTTATTATTGATACATATTTATGTGAATTGGGGTATCAAAGGAGAAAAAATAGATTAGTATTTTTAAGTAACTTTTCTTGTGTCTAGTTAAATGTTATTTGTGAATACTTTACAAATACCAGCAATTTGTTTCGTTGGAGCGGCATGTCTATTGAAATTTTGATGTAGCTCAAGTTCACATCAAATATGAAAAGAAATTATTGAAAAGCCAATTCGAATGTTACGCTTGCGGAACGCTTGTCTACTTAGTCTAAAATACTTGTCTACTTGTCTAAAATAGTATATGATAACTACTTTTGCTCGCATATTTGTATCACATGTTTGTGCGTATGTATTGTGGTAGCAACATGCGAACATTTGTGATAACAAAGTTGAGATGGGACGATATAATTTGCATAATTTATTTGAGAATATGAAAAAATGTAAATATGACAAAATGTAATGTAATGTCTATAATGTTGCTCCACTTAATACATAAATTAATACTCTCCTATTCATGAATTATACATTACTGTTAACTCTTCTTGCTATTGAAATAATTTCAGTTCTGCTAAAATATTTTCTATCTACACAGAGTTGGCACGGATTTATAACAATGACAGTATCTAAATGTATTTGCATTACAATATGAAATTTTCCGCAAATAGTATGGGTCGATATAAAACCAATAATATCAAACATGAGAGGTACAAAATCAATATGTTTTGAACAACATTGAGAATTTTGTGAAGTTTTAAATAATTATTTATTTGATCAGATTATGTAAAACATATAAAATTACATAGTTGTCCCAAATGAATAATGATTTCAACCAATTCAATTGTAGACTTATTATTGTAGGGGGACCACAAAAATTCACAGAGCAATAGTCGACGTATTTCATGCTTTTTTTGCTTCCATAACTAATTTAAAAAAAGGTGTAGTCAAATCAGTGATCAAGAAAATATGTGTTACTTACATTAGTCTTGTTTTATTTGCAAGCAGGCTTTCTGACATAACTATCAAATAAAATAGATCTTTGGGATAATATAATTCTTTTGAAAACATCGCAATCTTCTTTATAGAATATTAGAGAAAATACAAATATGACGACTATAACAATTTATTCCGAAATGTAAACTGAAAATTGATATGAAATAATTAATTTGTAATATTATTTTTTAAAATTAAAGTTATGGCAATAAATAAATACCACTATTATATCTCTCATTATTATTTTGTGAGCCGACGGTATTAAATATTAGATTGATTAATATGTTCAACCGATTGCTTTACCTATTTTTTTAATTCTATTATATAAACAATTATTTTTTACGTTTTTCTAGGAAATCATCTATTTTGTCATGCATATAAACAATGACGCAAACATATTGACAAAATACAAAGCAATCAGTATAGAAACTTCAAGTGAACTGACTTAAATATACATTCCCAAATCATCCTTAAACGTTGATGTAAAAGTGTGCGAAGTGTCCGAAAAGCGCTTGCAAATAACTGAGGTCCCTTCAAGAAATGCTTCGACTTAAAACACAATAAAAGAAACAACATTACAATTTGCTGAACTTAATTATTATAAATAACTGCCTTTGGCAGTTGTCTTTTGTCATATCGTTTAATTTGTGGACCATTTTTATACATTCACTTTGGAAGAATCCAGATATATGTTATTTGATATGGACAAAAACATAACATCCAGAACGAAGCGTTTAAAGTATCAATGTCTATTGACAAAATACGTTTCATGATTTTTTAAGACCATTGTGCGATGTCTGTCTGTCTGACAGACTGGTGGACACGATAACTTCTGGTACCCGATATACTAATGACCGATATAACCAACGTATTCTAACTTTCGTATCTTTTTATTAGTTGCATCAAACTTGGCGAAATTTGACACTTGTCATATCTTAAGTTTGCTAAACTACTTTCAAGAACGTTTTGCTACGTTCTGCTATCTACCACTGACACTGATAATTTTCCGCTGTATTTCACTATTTGTTGCCTATTGTTAATTAGTTGTTAATTATATTGTGTTATAATGCTAGATGAAATGTGAGAAAATCTACTAAATAACAACTCCCTCTCAGGTACCTACAATATAAATTGCCTTTGTCAATTTATATTCCCTAATTCATATTTTCCAGTCGATAGCACTATATTTAGCATAATTTAGTACTGCGAATGAAAGTCGGCTGCACTGTAACAGGACAGAAAGTTTAAATTGTTATATTTGACATGAGCCCAGGAAAATACGAGTTAAATTATGCAATTTTTATGGAAGATACCACCAAAATCTGGGTCAAACTTGCGATTTTTTACATATTACCAAATATTTCAAATTAGTCTATTCATCACCAGTTTAAGAAACAGCAATTAGTGTTTATAGCGAAAAAATAAATTTCGATAAACCTTTTCAATTTGTATAAGGAGTACACGTTTGAGAACGACAAAGCAAATGATGTGTGAGAAATTAGGCTGAATTATATACAATTCCTTGAAAGACATAAATCTAAGAATATTGGGATTAAATCGTCCATATGTGGTACCTCCCAAAAAAGGTTTGGTTATTCGTTCCATTTTTACTTTCAAGTTCTACCATGCACTACAAAACAATAATTAAGAGTTAGGGGTTATAGAGGAAAAAGTGAATTTCAGAAAATATGTAATTTTTTATGAGGTGGTACCAGAAAAGGCGGCTCTATAATATCTATTTATTTACAATTCTTCGTTATATTCCGGCACAATTGTAGGTTCTACCAAGTTTTAGGAAGTTTCTGTCAGTAGGCGGACATCGCTCAGTAAGCTTAAGAAGCCAAAAAACAAATTTGGTCAAAACGTACTTGGCCACCAGGCGCTCCTTTCTGGATGTTTCATTTTTGCTGTATAAAATGATGTACACCCTCATTCTTTCGAGTAAAGGTAAAATAATACCAACTATTATTGAAAAATCATCTACAGCGACATGAGAATCGTGCTGCACTAAAATATTTTCGATCACAATAGCCACTGTTCTGTACTTCTAAATTGTGCAGTGTTGAAGTTGTTTAAATCCTCAAATAAATCGCTACATGTATTAAATAATTAAATCTAATTAAATTCATCTGGCCACATCCACTGTTATCACATTTTGTAACCATGACCTCCAGCACTGATGTTCGCTTAACAACACTGACGAAGTTGGTTAGATTCGTATTATATTAAATTGGCTGGATTGCTTTACATGCTCCCTAATACGATATATTATTTTGAATTATGCATCAATTTTTTATATGGAGCTGTCCACCAAAACCAAATCTTAAATATTTTACAGATATCGCAGTAGAGGTGTTGAAACTACACACATGTATCTCTATCCAAATAAAAATAAAATATAGGCTATGAAAAAAGGAAATTTTGGAAAGAAGATTTTACTCAAATCGGTGAAATATATGAGAGAATAATGTACATCAGAGTATAGCAAATGAACTTCAATGTGACTCACATTTTCATGCATCGTAGTCCATATAATATATTTGAAATAAAGTAAATACAATATTTGACAATATTTAGTTGAACCTTATTAAAAAATAAAATAAGATTTGTTTACTTGCTAATGGTTTTTGCCAGAATCTCTGCGAATATCAATTCTGTAGAGTTACTTTCAGGGATGCGTTTTTGTCTATGATTTACTAAACTTACATTTATTGGCATGTTTAACATTTATCAGCTTAGCTGTGATGACATCTAGAGATTGTCCCTTAATGTTTTTCTAATTCTTACTTCAGAATAAAGTAGTAAATTTATAGCTGCAGGACAATAGCAGTGGCAGCGATACACCGATAGATAACGGTAGGGGTATCATCATTCTCATACTTACTATCAGTTAGTGTCAATGCTGCTAATATATTTTTAGATTCTTTGACGTTTACTCGAACACAGATTTGAGTTTCAAAGTTGTATTCTTAAATTCTGTGAGCGTATCGGGCATTCTGAGTATACTCTTTATGTCATAAGATTTATTTTTGGGAACTAGTGTGGTTCACCTAGTGTAAAGTATGTTCCATCATCAACGTATTTTAATTTCTCTAATTTATTAAGCATATCAAGTCTGATTCCTGTTTTTTGGCAATTACAAAGTCTGTTTTTCCACTTACTTAGACGGCGAGTAGAACAGAAATTTTTACTTATCATAAGCTAAACACAAAAAATAACCCGAATTTCCAATTCATCATACGACGTTTTAGCGGTATTTCAGCCTGGTTCTTCCACGGAGTTTTGGTCGCTCTCCTGAGTACCGCCCATCGATGTTTATCCTCGCGTGACATAGACGACGCGATCGCCTTATGTTGCTGCGCTGGAAAATGTCGGTATACAGCTCTTGTTAGAGTCGCAACCCAACGTTGTACAGAGGAAGAAGTAGAATTGTTAGCTGCCTCAAATTGATTTTAATTAATCGCGGCTTAGCCTATAGCAGTATCTATCTGCTAGCAATATTATTCTCCTAATCTTCAGATCGACATTGTTAGCTTATTGACGACGGAGTCGTGGTAGGCGAATCCTTCCACCTATCCAAAATTATATTAGTCGATGTTCCAAACAAGTAGAATTGTTCGCCAAAAAATAACTTACTTTTATTCTCAAGACCCATTTTTGCTGATTCCTTCTCAATGCTTGAGCAGGCTGTTTTTTCTGATACTGACAATATGACAATATCAAGCATAAGTAAATATTATACAGCTTTCGTAAATATCACCAAAAATATAGGCTGTCGGCCTGCCTAAATACTCTTTTGGTGTAAAATAGCTCGCTAAAATTTTGCTAACATTTACAGAAGACTACATATCAGCCAACGCTGGTAGTATAGTCTAGCGGCTTATCTAAAGTCGATCTATTTTCTAACATCAGATAGAACAAACTTTAGTCTTTCTTTAGTCTTTCTTCATCTGTGCTGTCATCTAGAACTAGCAGATTATAGAAAAGCTCTCTTCGTAGCTGTCTTTACTTGCAGCGTATTCTGCAGATTTCCACCGCCTTACAGGAGGGGAGCTATGCACCACAACCTATGATTACGACTTTTTGATAACATTTACGGACTTCACCCCTATCTCCGTATCTTTCTATATTCTCATTTTGCCATTTTCGCACAAATATTTCTTTCGCCCGATAAGTCGGTGTGCCGCTTTCCCCTTCCTTAATTAGCACTCCTTCATAGCACTAATTACAATTGACTGCAGCGTTATCTGTATGCTGCATGCAGACACCATACCGCATTCTTCATCATACCAGGGATTACAACATTTGCCCCAGATTGCACAATATGTTG
Source organism: Philornis downsi (assembly GCA_019455685.1). Lineage (NCBI taxonomy): Eukaryota > Metazoa > Arthropoda > Insecta > Diptera > Muscidae > Philornis > Philornis downsi. Next base: position 1,979,368 of record JAHXMU010000027.1, on the reverse strand, counting down.
ACACTGTATGTCAGGAACATTTGAATCAGGGTGGTTTTGTTAAGACAATTTGGTAGAAATTGGGGGTATGGTGCTCAGTCACGATAGGTTACGTATGTTTTTTTGTTCTGCTCAATCTCATGCGTACCTTAGCTGTAACAACTTGAAGACCGGTATCTGTACTAGCATAACTTCAATCATAACACTGGAAAATATATCAATGGCACCGGTTTGAGTGTGCAGAATATAGTAAAAAGTTCTTAAATAGCAGCAAATAGAATAGAAATAGTACAGAACAAACTGAACGTTTGTATTTGCAAAATATTTGTTAGCAGCATGCTGTTCTTTAAAAATCTACGGATAGTATTTAGTTTCACATATATAAACATTTTTGAATATATTAAAGCCAAAGAAGAGTTTTTAAGGGTTGTAGTCAGAGCCTAATCTTCCGACAAAGAGCAGATTTTCGCACAAACAAAATAAATATAAAATTGTATGTACAGTGGTCTTACATGTTTCCTGGGAATTTATTGGAGTAACGTAGATGAGTGCAGCAAATTCGGCCAGTACTAGGCTTACGAGAATGTACCCATCATCATGGATTGTATTCCATAGTGTATTATATTATCACCAAATACAATAACTTCCCCATAGGTCAAATCCTTTAACATGGTCATATTGCGATCCTTGTGAGACCAGTCCATAACAAAACACTTAATTCTTAATTGTATCTCAATATACGAGTACAGGTAGTTTAGCGGAAATGTTGTTTACTTATAATTTGGTAATCCCGAGTTCAGCTATCGGTTTGATAGAAAGTAAAGTAAAATTTTAGAATTTAATACAACGTCTCTATTTTATTAACAACAATTTTTCTCTTCAAAAATGTAATGCAAATCACTCACTGCGATGTATCCAGAACGGTTTTTGCTTGAAGTTGTCATAATTGACCCACTTTTCATCACCGGCCACCATTCGTTTCAGAAATGGGTCGATTTTGTTGCGATTCAGTAACGATTCGCTAGTAGAAATTCGGTCCATGATGTTTTTTTGCGTTAATTTGTGTAGCATCCATACATTGAGCTTCTTTTTGAAACATGCCTTATTTTCGTAGTTCGAAGTCGAACTTGACGAACTTCCAGAGTGTGGTACATCTTTGATATCGAAATTACCGGATCGAAATCAACAAAACCAAAATTAAGCATGATTGGCTTATAATATCAGGACCATAAACGCTATTTACATTTTCAGCTGCCTGGTTTGCGTTCGTTGATATCGAGCAAAAGCTATAAAATATAACGTATTTTCCTTTTGACGCGCTCTCAAACAATACTGAGCCAAGCAATCCCAAAACTGTCTGAGTAGACTTTTAAGAACTCAATTTTATCTCTCCAGTGCTATCGGTAACCCGATCATACTTACACAACGCAAGGCACAGATTACTAAATCAATCCACTGGAAAAGTAATAGATTTCTTTTTACTGTATCATATTTTGAAGCCGATTGGTCGTTTGCTTTCGCCGCTATAATGATTATTTAAAAAATGGCCCTGACACCTTCAACTTCTTTCTAGTACTTATTACTCCCTCCACTACAGGCGTATACGAGTATACCAAATCGTATCCATATGTTTAGAAAAGGGAACTTCACGAAAGTTCGGCTTTGTTTCGGTTTTGATATTGTACATTTAATTAAAGTAAATTAGAATTTGGTTTCCGATTCATATACGGTACAGTACAGTTTTATGCAATTTTGTTTCTTAGTCTGAATCAAAACGCCAGAGCGCCAAACTGCAAAGGTAAGGATGTTTCAAATAAATTATTCTCTAAATTTACAATGCTACTTTCTCAGAAATTATAATGAAATATAAACAAAACGTTTCATAAACTGAATCTGAATCAAAATTGTTTCTGATTTCGTTTAGGATGCATAAAACAGAGACAAAATTCAATACAGTTTTGATTTAGCTGTTTGAAACAGAATAAAAGCTTCGTATATTTTTGATTTAGATTGCAGAAACTGAAACAAATCAATGCTATTTTCGAATATAATTTTGTTTCGGTGAGGGTGCCTGATTTAGAGTATTCAAAAATGAAACCGAAAAACGGCAAACCATATTTTCCTCCGAAACCGTATATCAGTTTTCTTCAAATCGCCATTTTCGTTTCAGTCAATCGGTTTTCAAAAACTGATGTATTTTAAAAAATTGTATTTTTCAGTAAAAAATTAAATTCATAAAATAAGCAGGAATTGTTTGTCAGTTAGTCATATCTATAAAACATAGATATTGACTGTTGCAGGGAATTTGACGATGAGGCTATGACTTTATAATTTCATGTTGTCGGTATTATGAAATCATTTTATGTATACAAAACAAATATTTGTAAGTCGATAATGCCCATACCAATCAATATAACCGCATTGATAAATAAAATTTTATAGTAGATTTTATTGATTATTTTGAACAACTTGAAGTAACTATTTTAAAGTCAGTTTTCTGAAAAAAATTAATTTATAATATTTGTAAGAATTTATATTTGTTATTATTACTATAAAACTTTTCTAACCGAATACGCTGTATACTAAAAATTGGTGGTTCCTTGGTTGGTCTGGAATATTTAGATCATTAATAAAATATTGGTCCGTTTCTTAGAATCACCCTCCAAAACTGACTTGGGGTAGCTAACGTATCATAGTTTATTTCACGAATACACGAATCTTCCTCTATCCTATCCTAGTAGATTTCTTCTTGAAACCAAAACAATCTAACAGAGCACTACAAAGCTGAGTTTGTTTGTAAGTACGGACTTCGGAATTCAACCCAGCTTTGATACTGTAAAATGAAAATTGTTTGTAATACTCTGGCAACAATCAATACAGTCCTCAATTATATCATTTTTGGTTCGTTCACGAAAATTAATATCAATGTGTTTTTAGGTATACATTTGATTGAACCGAAACTTTGGTAGTTTATTTCTTACCTTCCAAAGATTGTTTTCAAATAGATTTGATTACTGTTGAAGAGCAACCAATTTATTCCTAGAGAAGAGTACCAATAATAAACACTTTAATATATTATAATAATTATTAATAATTATAACTACTAATATAATTAATAATTAATATAATTAATAATTATAATTACGGCTGACTGACTGCCAAACGACTTAAATTAGAATCATGAATATTAGAATATTTCAACTCCCAATTTTTGGCATAAAAACAGCGCAAAAAGAGATAAATCTGTTGCCATCGCACATTTCAAACGGCTTGAGCTATAATCACGAAATCTGCTTTCCATATCCCAAATATGATACTAATTCATATTTTTTTTCTAATAAAAATAGAACATAAAGGGGCCAATCAGGTACCATCGCCCAGATCAAACACTAGAGTTAGAAACATGAAAAAAAGTAATTTTTCGAAATTTTTACTTTCAGCGATAAATTATTCACCTTTTGAGGGTAAAAAATGTCGAATATGGTACCACCACTCAGCTCAAAAGGAATCACAGAATCATAAAAACTGGTACCCATATCTCTCTTCTATAGTAGGCACGTGAAGAGACGGTATTTTTCGAAACCCATGCTCTTCAGGGTAACGAAAGGTAAAAAGGTCAAATCCGGCACTATCATCAGGTTAAATGGCTCAATCTTTAACTCTAGAAAATTGGTGTCCATATTCCTCTTCCAGAGAGGAAAATTCGTACCTTAAGGACTAAAAGTTGGTAGGAAAGGGATGAATATGGTGCCATCATCCAAGTTATACGGCTGGATCGAAGATCGCAAAAATTGATATCAGATTGATTGATACAGATTGAGCAAACAATAACAAGAAATTTTTGGAATACCGACCAAATCCATTATGGTCGCCCAGCTCAAACGGCTATAGTCCAAATCATAAAAACTAACGCCCATATTCCTCTTGCTGGCTAAGCGCTCCATAGGGAGTTAGTTTTCAAATTCGTGCTTTAAGTGGTAAAAACTAAGTTAAAAGGAGGAAAAATGGTACCACTGGCCAGGTACACAGTTAAATCTGGTATCATGGAATTATAACGTTCCTTTTTACTATCAATTGGAGTTGTAGGGCAGCGAGAGAAGCTACATCAAATCTGTCAACATTGCTTTTAAGTCATCTGTTATCGAAAATTGAGAAAAAAACAAAAATTTGTATTTTCATATCAACATTTTCGCGGGCATTCACTTTCCATGTATTGTGCCGCTGAACTACATTCGGCTCCTCAATCAACACATGATGAAATAGAGATTTTGACTCGAGGAGTTTGAATTAAAATTTGTCATAGTTGTGTCATATTTCGATGTAAAAAAAGAATTGTGTGTTCAAATAGTTTAATTTTTTCAGTGGATTTTGAAATGAATCAAACTCGTTAACAAATAAAACGTTTTACTTTTGTTTATTTTCCGTTTGTTTTCAGATATATGGATCAGAATTTATTCTTAACTAGCTGACCCGGCAAACGTTGTTTTGCTTCAAAATGTTAATGTGGTAAAAAAAATTAATTGCAAAACTCTCATCTCCAACGCCATCTATCACTTCAAATAAAACCTTTTACACCTTCCGGAATACTCTACCAATAATTTAAGACCGAAATGAGTCAAATCGGTCCAACCGTTCTCGAGCTCTAGCGAGATTAACGCACAGCAATTGATTTATATATATATATATATATATACCTATAGATAGATAGAAGGTAGATATAGATTTATTATTCAACCAAAACACATGTTCGAGGTAGTGTGTAGTTTTGATTCGGATACTTAGATCAGAACATGCTGAAAACTGTTTCTCGGCTATTGTTTCTGATTTTATTTGACTCGGTTGATGGTTCCAAACTATTTGCTTCGTATATGTTGCAATACGCAGGATAATATGCATTTTGGAGATATTTACCACGCACTGCTATTATTGTGTAGATCGGAATATTCTATTTTTTTGTCCATTGTATTGATTTGTGATGCTTCACAGAATTTGAAAAAGAAGTCCGATTAATCAGGCGCCTTCTGGCAGCCATTTGCAGAGGCTGACTTAACCAATACCGCCGTTAGTTCATATCACTTCTTAAATTGTACTAAATTTGTTTATAACATTCTTTTTTATTTATATCTATTTTTTTCTTCATTTCTTCTGATACCTCCAACACAATTTTTTATTTACTAGACTGCATTCTTTGTAAAACTTAAAAAAAGTCGACCACTTAGCTGCGCCCCTTCTTGTGACTCCCATGTAAATGATCAATGTAAGCCATATATTCACAACTTCATATTTATCAAGCATTTGAACTGAATTCAGTGAAATTCATTAGACGTCATTGGGGTATTGTTTTTCTATTCATCGAAATGTGAAAACGAAGAAACAAGAGAAACTGCTGTGCCACTTCCTACAGTTAAGGATTAATATCATTTCTCGTAAATTGTAAAAGAAACCACTATAATGACTTTTACATTTTAAAAATGTCAGAAGTCTCAATTCAAAATTTAAAAAAATAGCGTATTTTTGCAACAATTTTAAAAAATTTCGCTGATTTCGGAAGAGTTGTACAGGAACGTGCAACGTCTTCATGTCATTCTGAAAATTAACTAAATTTAGAATACTATAAAGTATAAACTGTCATTCAAGATGTTACAATGGCGACCACAGCTTGTTCCAAATACATAATATTTTTGAATAATAAATCAAATATAACCCAAAATGTCAAAAAAGTTATTTTTTAATTGCTTAAAGGCAAATTTATTGGCGCCAAGTTTGAACATTAGTTATCCTGAAACAACTAAAATTTAAAGTAATTTGTTAAAAATCCCATTGTTGGGCATTTGTGATGTTTCTTAGGAGTTGTTGGATTCTTTTGAAGAAGATTGCAAAATGTTTTATATAATCTAATTATATGTTATCTTTCAATTGTTCAATTGTAACCGCATCTGTTTAAAATAAATCTGTGGTCACAACCCATAAGAGCCTAAGTCTGTTTTTCAATATTTTCAGTACAGGAGTTTAAAGTTTTGAATCTTCGCTGAAAATCAGGAGAAGGTGTTTTTTGGAAAACTTTGTATACGCTGTATACGATGGTGCTAATAACTCAATTATGTCCTAACTCGAGTTAGGCTGTTACGGGTTGTGACCACAGAAATATGACAAACTTGGTCTTCATTTGTTTTGATGTTTGTTTGGGAACTGTGGGATTCTTTTCAAGAATATTTAAAAATGTTTTGTTGTTTTAATATGTAACATACAATCTTATAGAAAATTTCATTGCAATCAAGGTAAATATTTCATTGTCATTTCTATTTTTTAAAAATTGCATGCTCGTATAACCTTTTTTTGGGTTTCTTTTTATACACAATTCTATTTGTTCCGAACGAACCGCTTATATATATATATATATATATATATATATATATATATATATATATATAAGGTACATAGTATGTATACATATATATCATGTGACACGGAAATATCTAATATATTTAATTCTTCAAACTTGGCCGTTGGAAAGTGCAAATGAGCCATATTGGCCACCAATTCTGATATCTCTGTACAAATTGACCGGCTTTCCGAAATTCAATTTCTTCTCTATAATCTTGCAATTCTTGGTAAAGTTTGAAAAAATCGACCGTCTAACCTTACGCCTTTTCATGGATCACCTACAAATGAGCGGTGTAACCCGTATATTACATTATTTACTTAAGTTATACGTTCCTAGCTTTGTACCTTTCACTCGGTTCCACTGTACTCAGTATAAATCAGGACGTATCAGGCAAATGAAAACCGATTGTACTGCCAAGACTGTTATAGTACCACACATACAACCTTCTACATATACCGAGCTGGTTTAGTTTTTTCCTCTGCATGACATTTCGGGAACTGGAACTATATTTTCGAAATCCACATGCCCGAATTACCAAAAAGGGCTACCACTCATTACCGCAACGTTCATTTAGTTTTAACCTAAGCTAAACATAAATTATTTCAATGTATTTCAAAACATCTTACAATCTGCCGGTCGTCAATTCAATAGCGTTGTTTTCAAATAATGTTCGTACTCGTATATGAAGCGCCGAACAAGTTTCTTAAAATACTTATTTGCTACTGGCGGAATACTTATCTATATTTGGCCTAAGTGCGTTAATTGAATGAGGAACAGCATGCCGTTAGGCACAATAGGCAGTTTAGCCTTCATGGTAATTTAATTTACAATGCACGAGTATTGTTATGCTGATAATGTAACAGCGTTAGCCTATCGGTATGCTACAAACTTTTATGTAATTTGTGTTCTACTGCCAAGGACGGTATTGCCATTGTAAAAGAATAATTTCGACGCAGAATTATTCTAAAGACACGACAAAACCCTTCAGATCCAAGTATCATGCGTTTTAATATAACTGAAATTAGGATTAAAAATTTGTACTTCATTTTGTTTCATTCATAAATAACAAATATAATATATATTTAGCTTTTACGCTTTTGAGAAAACCAGTACCGCACGAAAAAATTTTGTGATTTTTTTTTTGCGCTATAGAGTTGGTGTCAATTGCAATTCGCATCACTCTAGCGTGATCGCATTTGAAGTTTTATTGTTTGGCGCCGCTTTATTGCATTTATTGCATTATGTTATCCTAATAATAGTTTCAAAATCGCCTGTCTGGCAAGGCTGTTAGCAGCTAAATACCTGTCATCTGAAAGTGACTGTTTAGTAAGCATTAGGGTCTGGAAGTGTCGTTAGGCTGTATTTTTTCGAAAACTACCTCGAAAAGATTCGCTGCAGCAACCAATCCAGAGGCGGTCGCCTAAATGACATTGTATTTCGTACATAATGGCAAAGTTAAAGCATTATAATGAAACGAAAGTTTCGTCGAAGCCGTAGCTTTACTTAGCCTATGTTAAATCCAAGCATGCAATTAGTTTTTGTTTTTCTACAAAAGAAAATATATTTTCCAGGTGCTTTATTTAAGCGACTACTTAGTGATCTGGACGGAAAGAAAATTATCCCGATAATTTTAAAATTTTATGTAGACATATGGTCAAAATAATAAGTACACCGTATGTATATTTTTTTAAATGTTCGTAGACGAAAATTTATTTAAATTAAAAGAAAAAACAAGTACTACATTCTTTTGTTATAACATTAGAGATAAAGTAAATGCTAAAACAATAAAAAAAAACACTAAAATTAAATTCAGTATTTTTCAAAAAGTGAAAAATTAATCAAAAAACATTGCACAAAATAATAAGTACCATTGGTTAAAATAAGCAGAAATGTAATCAAGTTTTTTTTCTGCTAAATTTGCGGAGTTTCGTTAAAAGCCGGAATGCTGACAATAAGGTTCCTGTCAGCTGGTATTTCATACCAAGTTTTTTGAACAAAATTCCATAACTGATTCCATAAAAACAGTAAAATAACTAGCCTTTTCAAAAAGACTACAGCAGACTGTTAAAGAATTGACCAATGTATTTATTATTTTGACCTAGTACTGAAATCACACCTGAGCAAAACTAACTCACAATGAAAACAACGGGGAAACCCCAGTTTTGTGTTTACTTTTAAAGGAATAACCATATTAAAATTATTTAAATAAAAAAGAATTGCCACGTTAACTTTCCGTTAAAGTAACTAACATTAAACATAAAACAAAAATAAGCATGTGTATCTATAATTTCGACCATATGTGTGTATGTATGTCTATGTATAAAACTGAATGTTCATACATAGGGTGGCGCACGTATCGTGCTACTGTCAACTGTCAATGGGGACCGTTATTTGAAGCTGGTGAGGAAGTTTTTTTTTTACCCAGAACTGCGCCGAAGGCCTATCCGTTTCAACACCATTTGGTGCCAGCAAGATGGGGTAACTGCTCACACAGCTAGACAGGTTATGGCGGAGCTTCAACGAAAACTCCGAAACAAATTAATATCTAGAAACTCCACTTTCCGCTGGCCCCACACGTGACCTGACTACACCAGACGTGACCTGACTACACCAGACTTTTTACATGGTTGTGAGAATCAAGAGTTGTACAAAACGAAAACAAGGAATTTGACTTAATTGAGGCGTCGGGATCGCCTCAACCTTACAGGCCGCAATGAATAATTTTTTTTTAAGATCTCGCTTGTGCGTGAATAAACATGGAGGTCATTTACGGTATATCATCTTTAAAACAAATCAGTTATATAAAATAAAATTAAATTTTCTTTACAAAATAAAAAAAAACCCAAAAAGAAAAAGTGAAACTAATACATTACATTCTGGAGCAATTAAGAATCAATTAAGAAATTGTCATATGCTACATTAGGTTAGTATTAGAAAAGGGCTTGCCACCGCACAAATTTTGAAAGGCCATATCTCACGAACTACTGATTGTACTAGAATGAGATGTGACGCATAAACTACTGAAATAGAGACCAATTTTAAATTCGAAAAGAGAAAACCTTTTAAAATAGAGAGCCTTTAAAAAAATAGAGAGCCTTTAAAAAACACTTTGACATTTTAAACGGGTGTATCTCATGGTATATCTACATCTGACAGAATGAAACAAGTTTCAACAAAGACTTGGCGGTGCCACGCCTTTAATAATCGGTTAAAATGGTATAAGTTACTGACCGATAGCCACAAAACAGCGTTCTGCTATCAATCACAAAGTTTTTATTCATTAATGTTAAGAAAGTGAGGTGATGACATCGTCCACGTAACAATTTAAATGGCTACTTCTCATGAACTATTAGAGTTATGAATACGGAAATCATGACCTCGAAATTGGCGCATGCTATGTTACATTATGACTAAAAAAATAATTCAGATCCGCACATTGGGACCACCCTCCAAAACGAGACGATCGAAACCCGTATAGATGGCGCCAGTAATTTGAAAAAAATTGTTTTGATAAAAAGTGCCGACTCTATAAAACATTTATTTTAATTCACAGGGCGCGATGTTGTTTGTTATTGTTATTTAAGCCATTAAAAGTAAACGATTTTAGTGAATTTGTAAACAAGGAAAAAATTGGTCACCATTACGTAATTTAATATTTCCATTTTAAATGTCTCAGTCCTAACAATACTAAAGACGAGCTACTCTGGGGGAGTCTGCTCCTTTCGTTTACGATTGTAAAATATTGGGTAGCATTATTTAAACGATACCTGCCAAGACGAACACCGTAGTGGTCGACCAATTGAGGTGTCCACGGTAGACACGGCTAATGATATGCATTTCAAAAGTGCTATTCATTGTATTTTGACCGAAGATTTTCTTGTGTGCAGGATGAGAGGCCCGCTTGCTTTCAATAGAGCAAAAAGAGTGTCGTGAAGGCATTTCAGTAGGGTGTTTGACAATCTTTCATCGCAATAAATATCTTTAAACAAAAATTAAATCCAAAAAGCGGGATAATTTGCTTTTTGGATTTAATTTTTGTTTCGCATGATTGTAAATTTAATTTATTTGAATGTTTAATTCCAATCTCGGCATCGAATATGCATTACATTTCTACAATTATTAAATTAGAATCTTATCAGTTTTATGATAATTCAGCAAGTACGGATACTTTTAAATTTAACTATAAATGTTGTAATTTTAAGCGTTAAACTCCTTATTTTCAGGTGTTGATTGGGTAGACATTTTTTCGGGTAAAACAAATTCTGATTTTTATAATTATTTTTTGAATGCAGTTTTAGAATTTTTTAGAAATTTTTTTGAAGAGCCCAAGACCTTATAAAATTCCGTGGTATACTAGATGTCTTAAAAAACTTAAAAATCTCTTAAAAAACTTAAAAGTTTACTGAATCTGGAAATGTGGAAAGTCATGAAAAATTGTTATATCATCAGAGAGAATTTAATTTTTGGCATTTTGTTAATTCGAAAAGGAGTGTTTCAGAAATTCCTCAAACATGATATTTGGTGATGTTGTATCAAGGCCATGCAGTGATTCTGTTAACTTGTTTGCTAATTTTTCTAAATCAAATGTTGTACCTTCATTGGGCCATAAAGCTAGCTACTCAAATTTGTTTGACATGCTAGTCACTGGTGTCCTAGAACTCACTGAGGATGACGTGACGACGGAATCATTAACTTAAAAACCAGCTATAAATCGAATTCTGACGGAATTTGTGTTTATCAACTAAAGAAATGTAACGAGGCACATTTGTCCTTAAATATATTTTTAATTCTTCATTAAAGGAAGGCAACTTTATTGATAGATGGAAGTCGACGTCTATAACACCAATTTATAAAGATGGTAAGAACAATGATGTTGCGTGTTACAGACCGATTTCCACATTAATAAATGTTTCGAAAATTTTTGAGTATATAATTTACAAGAAGTTATCTTTTCTTACAAAATCGATTATATCACCATGGATTTTATCCAGGTAGATCTACCACAACAAATTTAAGTGAAAGAATTTGCTGATCATCTGGAAGAAGTATTTACTCCTAACGGTACAATCTCTCGTGTGAATCCAACGATCATTAGCCCAATGGTCACAAATCCAATGAAAATAAGTCTATTTCTCTTAAAGAAAAATGTTCTCTCGTTAAAAATGAATAAATCTCCTGTACACGATAAAATAACAGCGAAAATGATTTCAGAACTCCCCCACAATATCCTCAAATTAGTTTTATTTATATTTAATGCTATACTTCGAATTGGATACTTTCCTCGATCATGGAAGCTGTCTGAAATAATAATGATCCCAAAACCTGGAAAGGAACTGTCACAAATTACATTCTATCGACCCATAAGCTTACTCTCTATTTTATCTAAACTGTTTGAAAAGATCTTTCTTCAAATGTTGTAGCCCCATATTGAAGCAAACCATGTAATACCTAGGCACCAGTTTGGGTTTCGCAAGGGTCATGGAACGACAGAACAAGTACACCGTATAGTAACCCAGATCAGAAAAACATTCGAAGATCGGAAATATTGCTCAGCTCTCTTTATAGGCATCTCTCAAGCCTTTGATAAAGTGTGGCATGAAGGCCTTATTCACAAAATAGTCTCTTTTCTACCGGCAAATACCCACAAGCCCCTGGAGAGCTATCTGAAGGATCGATCTTTTGTAGTAAAATCGAAAGACTCTGTTTCAACTCAAAGAAAAGTTTCAGCAGGAGTTCGGCAGGGCAGTATACTAGGCCCTATACTATATACCATCTACACCTCCCTAATTCAAACCTCAACTTTCGCTGAAGACACTGCATTCATGAGCATTAGCACTTGCCCATTAATGGCTTCTAGACAACTGCAGTCTCATATACACACATCAGAATCTTGGCTCGAAAATTGGAAGATAAAAGTAAATGCCACTAAGAGTGTACAGGTTACATTCTCTCTTAGACAGAACAATTGAACAGCCCTCACTATTCACGGTAGTACCATACCCGTTCATAACCATGTCAAATATTTGGGTATTCACCTTGACCGACGTCTCACCTGGAAAAATCACATTGACTCAAAAATCATACAATTGAAATTAAAAATGGCTCAACTCCACTGGCTTATTGGCTCCCAGTCTACTCTCAGTTTGGAAAATAAAATCACCATCTACAAAACCATATTGAAGCCAATATGGACATACGGCATCCAGTTGTGGGGAACGGTATCGGCTTTTAACATAAATAAGCTGCAGAGAAGACAGTCAAGAATACTGCGCCAAATTTGTGGTGCCCCATGGTATGTTAGGAATGATAACATACACAAAGATTTAAACATTCCTTATATTTCCGAGGAAATAAAAAAATTAAGCAGGTCATATGTATCGAAGTTCTCCTCCCGCTCAAACCCACTCGCCCAAAACCTTCAACATTTTCCCGGTCATATACGGCTAAAAAGAAAGGACACGCTAGACTTGGTCCGGTGATGAACAGATATGCTCGCCAAAAACAAAATTCGGCAATGGCAGGTGTATAAACGTGATATTTATACTTACCTTTTACTAAAAAACTTGTTATAAATAACATTTATACTTATCTTTTTTATAAAAACTTGTTAAAAATGAATTTAAAAATGAATTTAAAATGAATTTTTCCATGAACATACCTAATACAAGATTAATTCAAATTGTGCTTTATACTACCTTTTTTGCCCCTTTTGGGGTAAAGATATTGTGAATTGTTCCTAAGATAATTGTTCAGATAATGTTTAACGAAAGCCAAAAATTACAATTGTAACTATCATAAATTGTAAAAAACCAAAGGTCAGTTGCTCTGCACAACTCAAGCGGTAAGCATCACAGCTTCCCAAATATACTTACACATATCTAACCGAAATTAATAATCTTAATTTCTTTTATTTCCCAACCTACAACCAAATAATTTCTCAAATCTCTTGAGAAATTATCTGATTAAAAGTCGCCATAAGATTCATCAGCAGGTCGACTTGCCTTCCCAGCGGCATAGAAGATTACCTCAAAACTAAAATACAGTCCACAACCTACTCTGGAAATTTCCAACCGGGTGCAGTGTCGATCATCACATCAAATTAAGAAGAACAATTAAGAAGAACAAGAACAACAACAGTCCATTTGCCCCAGCTGCAATCAATCAGCTGCGACTCAATCGCCCAGTTTTATTCAGCAGGACACTTTACTTTAAGATAGGATTAAGATTTGAATAGATGTTTTAAATTTCGAAAGAAAGATCCAATAAAGAAAATGAATGAAAAAAAAAAGAAAAGTTAGTGGTTATAAATCTCTTCCATATTTCCAACCATCATGGTAGTATTTTGGTACCTTTGTTGTTTATTTTATAGGTATTTATATATGATATTTCTAACTGTTTTAAAAAAGTAAATTTTCTGTTACATGCAGATGACTTAAAAACACATCATATTATTTCTAATATTTCTGAGGCTCCAGACCTTCGAAACGATTTAGATAATCTTCTTGACTGGTGTTCCCTAAATAAACTTTCATTAAATCTATCAAAATGCATCCATATTTCATTTTCAAGGTCTCGTAATCCAACTCAACTGGTTTTCAAAATTGGCCATTATAGGCTCCTCACTACTGAAAGTAAAATTAATTTAGGTGTTGCTTTTGATGCGGCGCTGACTTTCATCCCGCATATAATTTATGCTATCCTTAAAGCTTATTCTATACTGGCGTATATTCGAAGAAATTGTTTCGATTTCACTCATCCATATACTTTAAAAATATGTAACTTCCTATGTAACATCAAAGTTGGAATATGCCTCAATTGTTTGGAGTCCCCTTTGTCAAGTCAATATATCACGCATAGAAAGAATTTAACAGATCTTTCGGAAAATTGCTCCCTCTTCAATTAACTTTGGTGATTTTGTATCTTCTAATATTTCCAAATGCTGGTTACTGGGCTTACAGCCATTGCAATATCGCCGTATTTATCATACCTTGTTATTTGTATTTCCACAATTTATGCCAGTGCTTTGAATCGTGGATTTATTGAATTCATAAATCCTAAATGGGATTGCAAGAAATGAATACCCAATTCAATACCTAGAGTTTTGTATGTCTAGAAATAACTTTAAATTGTTCCTTTTTACATATTTAAAATAAAATAATGTGTATGATTACATAAATTTTTTGAAATATCTTATGTCAATTCTTAGTCTGTAAGGATTTATAAATAAATAAAATGAAATAAATGAAATGAAATGAAAAATGTTTTACTGCTTAGTACTGCCAACGTGGAGAAACGACGTCAATAGGTCTCAGTACTTGCGAGAGGCCAATTTTTTAAATTTAACATCAGCCGGATTGGATCCGAGGTTGTCAGCAAAATATCAACATCATTTCTATCAATAATTCGGATTCCATTTTCAATGACGATACTCCGTCTTTAGGTATTACTCTGTGCGACAATTTAATTCACAACATTAACATCTAATAATGGAGTAAGATTTTAATTTGCTTAAATGTACGCATAGAAATTTTGAAGGAAGGAAGGTGGAAGGAGTTTTGCTAAACCAATCAATTTGCAAGGAAGATGCCGGATACATAGTAAAATAACATAATAGTCAAATTTTCAATTTTTAATTAGAAATTTTAGAAGAAAATATGAATTTTAATAAGTCATTCAATTTATATGGGAGATTGCAGAAGAGAAGTGTCAATAAAGACCATTTTCACTTTCACACCTAACAGTATCCAATGCTTAGTGTTTGACAAAATTGACTGAATTGAGGATAAATTGATTGCAAAAGACCGATTTGATAATCTGTGAATATATAAACAACCGATTTAATCCATATATTAAACTGCACTAAATTTAGCAAAACACACACGTTAGGCGTTTAGCAAACGAAGTTGTGGAAATGAAAACATTAGAATTTGACACATACAGAGTGATCAATTTAAAAAAAATAAATGCTTCCTCTGTAATTTATAAGTGGAAAACTTTAATAAAATACAATTTTGGTTTTTTTTTTTGCGTTAATTCATTGTTTTCTTATTCTCATGTGGCACCCCGCACACAGTCCACTTGACTGAAATTTCTGTATGTGCACAACAGTAAAGAATTTAGAAAATAGAGAATGTGCGGAAGGTTTCCATTATTTTCGGAACAAAAACCTCTTAATTGATGGTAACTCCGCGGTGTGTTATATGCTTTTCACATGCCCTAAGACAATTGAATGGCCATAAAGCTCAGACGGCTTATTCATGGGTGTGAATTTCATCCCATTCTTCTTAGGTGGCGACTGGAATAGACATCCTCATCTATTATACGTCGCCTGTAGAAATAATTCCATGCGCTTCGATCTTCTGCGCTTCTCCCCCAATTCGTCACACCAAGCTTCGACATAATGCGTTTGACCACATCGACGTCGGAATATAGCTCATTCAGCTCATTGTTCATGCGACGCCGATACTCTCCGTTAACGATGATGGGTCCATATATTTTCCGGAGTATTTTCCTACGAAAACTGCTAGCACTGATTCATCCATTTGCGTCATAACCCAGGATTCTGCACCATATATCAGGATGGCTAGATCCAACGTCTGCTACAGTCGGATTTTTGTTTGTCGAGAGAGGGCTTTATCATTGAATCACTTGCTTAGCCCATAGTAGCATCTGTTAGCAAGCAATACTTTCCTCTTTATCTACATATATACGCTGACATAATTCGTTTTGTTTACAGCGAAACTGAAGTAGATAAATTTTTCTACCACTTCAAAATTATAGTTGTCAACGTTCACCCAAGGTCCCAAACGAGTAGACTTTTTGTTCGTTGAAACGAATAACTTAATTTTGCCCTCGTTTACCACCAGACCTATTTTTGCAGCTTTCTTCTTGATGCTTGAGAAAGCTGCAGCAACATCTCGCACTTTTCGTCCAATAATGTCTATGTCATCTGCATATGCGAGTAACATATAGCTTTTATTAAAGATATGGCTTTTATTAAAGATCGTACCAGTTGTGTTAACTGCAACTTTCCTCATAATCATCTCCAACAGTAGTTGGAGAGGTCGCACGATAGAAGTATTAGCTTCGCAGGAATTCCAAACTCAGACGAGGCCTCACACAGTTTTCGCCGTATCCGGCTATCGAAGGCAGCTTTATAATCGACGAAAAGATGGTACGTGTTGATCTGTTGTTCTTGGGTCTTCTCCAGAATTTGTCGTAGTGTGAACATCTGGTCAGTTTTTCATTTACCAGGTCTAAAGCCACACTGCTAAGGTGCAATCACGTCAGTTAGAATCGGCTTTAGTCTTTCACATATCACACTGTCCAGGTCCTTATAAGCAATGGGTAAAAGATTGATACCGCGATAGTTTAAGTACACAGTACACTTAAATTCCAATCATCGGTTCTTAAACCGAAATACTGCTGTTCTGATCTCTGTTTGGCTTGGAGCTTGGCAATTTATGCCATCGTCGATAATTGGGGTGACTTCCTCACTCGTGCTGCCATCCGGAACTAAGAGCTTATGCAAATGCTCCCTCCATAGTTGCAGCACATTCTGCGTATCTGTAACCAAATTTCCCTCGCTATCTTTACAGGAGGGGAGCCCTGTTCCATATCCTCTACTTCTTATCTTTTGGTAGCATTTCTGGACTTCACCTCCCCGTACCTTTCTATTTCCTCACTCTCACGCTCTTTCCACAACCGCCTCTTCCGCCTAAAGAGTTGGTGTGCCTTTCTTCTCCTTGTAGCGTTCCCTAACTGCACGCGTTACAACCGCCCATTACTCTAGACAAAAGTCGTTGCAATTAGAATATACAATAATTACATTAATATAATGGAAAACTTATATTTAAAACAGCCACGTCAAGAGTGGGTGGAAGGTGTTTCCTCCAGCTGCCCAAACCACATTGAGTTCTATTAATGTGACCTCTATGATCCCACTTCGTACTCTTGCCACTCCATTAATTAAATCTAGCACATCATCTTTTTTCTCAAACGATTAAATTGCATATGATCTTAGCTTAGTCTGTATGGCAACATTACGTAATTTTTATTTTTTTCTTTTCAGGTGAAACACAACATTAATAACAACGACTATGCTTTTAGAGTTCAGAAAAAGATGTTGTTACAAACTGTCACATTACAGAAAATATTGATCAATAAAAATTGTTAATAAACTTAATCCAAAATAATGTACCACGTAAACATTATATTATTACTAACAAAGAAAAACTAAACAGGACGTAATTCAACTCACAACATATAAAGTAAACAAACAAACTAAAAAAAAAAACAAATTTTTCTTTATATCATTCAGTCAAAATTCTTAGTTTGAAGTAATTATAAATTCGCAACTTTCAATGTAATTTTTTTTATGTTCCAATTGCGATTTTTGTTCAAAATTCTGAGAAGTTCTGGAATTCCCTCAATTACAAGACGGCCAAATTATTTCCTCTGTTCTCATTGACTTGATTTATTAAAATTAACTTAATTTACCTGCGATATCCTGAAGCTTATAATAACCTGCATATAAAATTATGCTGTGTAGTTCGATCAGGGCTTCAGTGGTAAACTATTCCCAGTGGCTCCATCAATTTTCTTCCCATAAAAATTCTAGCTATCCTTTGATGGTAAAAAACCTCTTAGCAAAGATAATTTGCAGTTGCCGGAAAATTTTATAATTATTCGTCCACCAGTGTAACCTGAATTATATGACTTACTATCACTCCATTTTCTACCACTCTGTTAATTATATCATTTAAGTTTACTGTACCTCTATGATTCAATTATATTGCAGACTTCATCAAATATTATTATGTACTAGTTACGTTTAAATTTCACTTTATGATTGATTGTCGACTGCGATAGTACTATAACCCTGTCGTCAATTTGGTTGTGGTGCCTATCAACCAGCCTTCTTTTATAACTTTTTCCAAACCTAATACATTATACTCATACTCTTTTACTATCTTTTCGTGTTCAAGACGTACAGAGCCTACCATAGGCCTCAACCTTTTGTACCCCTGAAACATTCATTAGATTAGAGCTACAATCATTTAGAAGTAAAGCTAAATAAAACACACATAAAGCTATGATTTCGCTATGATTTATTTCATTATAATGCTTGGTCCTTGTAATTATGTACGAAAGACAATGTCACTTAACTGATCGCCTCTAAATTGGTTGCAGCAGTTGATCCTTTTGAGGTAGTTTTCGACCAGTTTTTCGCACATTTCGGGCGGTATTTCATCGATAGCTTATACACGTAAACACGGTATTTGACGTAGCCCCACACAAATAGTCTAACGGCATTAAATAGCATGATCTTGGTGGCTAATTGACGTCGCCAAAACGTGAAATTATCCTTTCTAGAAACTTCTTCGCCAATAAAGCCAACATCGGTCGTGTTGGGTGGCTCGGTCTTGTTGATATTGTCAAGTTTATATTATCTAGTTCACAATCTTCAATTGCGAGAAAAAAAGAGTCGATTATCATACGACCATAGCGCTCGGAATTAAAACTCGGATTGTCCGCCATTAATGGAAGCGATATATTTGGCAACGCTTTCAGTCTCTTCAAATCAACGTTGGGAGGAAATCATATATTTCTTACACTATATCGCTGCTTAACTTAACATTGCACAATTGTTTTGTCTCCGACCAATTAAATATTGCACTTTGTTATGTTTTACTGCCCTTTGAGTAGAATATACCGATTGATTGCCCTTGTAATGTCTGAAGTTCATACACTAGACGGGTAATCTACATTTTATGAACTTTTCGTAGAATTTAGCTTTCCACTTTTCCAAAGATTCATAGAGAATTACATATCTTCACTAGAATTTTTGTCCAGGGACAAAACAAGAATGCTACAACGTAAAAATAGAAAAAAACGTACAAATTTGACGACAGCCCTTATTTGCTAAGGTGTAAAAATAGGCTCGAATAGACCGAACATAATCTCCCCAGGTATGGATACTCATATATCAGAAGGTTCATTTATTGTCAACAAATTCAGGAGTTATTTAAAAATTGTTTAGTTATAATAAAATCGTTTTCACAAGCATGTTTGAAGACTCGCATCAAAAGGATGAGTATGCCAACATTTACGAATTCTTAATACAGTAAATTTGAAAAAATGCATCAATTGCATGTTTTTAAATTCTGTTACATGTTGGTGATTCTGCAGTTCAGTAATATATTGCACATCATTAAAATGGAAATTACATGGTATACTCAATTACAGGCGTTGGTTGAAAATAAATTTCAAGGCCCAGTTCTCGAGGAAGAAATTCATATATATGGTTGGTTCGGGCTTAATCCCAAAATAAGGCGATTGTATGTGGCCAAATAAACACGCTATGAAACTGGTAAGCATCAATGGATGGGCTCGGAAATAAGGAACATTTTATTTTATAAGACTGATAATAATTTTAAATATGTTTCAGTTACCGGGGACCGTTGGAAATGAATATGAAAAAGGCTGGTCGATGCAATAGCCACGTATCCTTCAGAAAAATCAAATTTTTCGAACGGTTCCACCTTGGAATTTTTCAAATATTGTCATTAGTTTTTCTTTGGACCCACAATTTAAAATTGGATTTTATAATGAGTAAATATGTAATTAAGGGCGTAGAGACAGGTGTCGACTGGAACAATTTCTCCAGGAAAGTCGGTCCTTTCAAAGCAACTTGGAAATTGGATATAAGAGAATAATGGTTGAAATTAAAGAGGCCAATTTGGGAAAACGTAAGCACAACAATAAAAACGTTTTTAAGGAATTCGTGAGATTAGCGGGCTTAATCTACAAGCTATTAAACGCTAGTCCGGATTTGAAACGGGTTAAGTTCGAAGCCGGGGAAGAGAATGAGGAGAGTAGTCATCAGATTGTCTGCATGCTGAGGAAGATTTTTAAACTTAAAATTTGTCATGAATTTAAGATTTAGTTGCATTTTTTTAGTTTTTGTTTTAATGTGTTGGAGAAGAGAGTGTCAAAATACATGTAGTCAAACATTTTAAATGGAAAATGAAAATTTTTCCCTTTTTTACAAAATGAGCCATAGGCGAAAAATTATTTAATAAAATTGCGCAATTTTTTTTTGTTCAGGAACGGTAGTAATAGTAGTTATACCAAGTAATCTTCTTATATAACCAGGTATCTAAACTCCTGGAAGTAAAATTATGACCTTTTTAATCCGGTAGTTAAATTTGCTTTCTTGAGGCCGGTAGCTATTTCTCTCAATAATTGGACATGCTCTTCAAAGGTGCTACAAATTACCAGGTCGTCTAAGCAAAAAAAAAAAACATTGTCTATGAGATGTGGGTTGTATAACTTTGCCCATCGATATGCAGAGTCTTTGCGCCTCATTACCAAATCCGAATGACATCACTCTGAATTGATAAAGCGTTCGTCCAGTGACTGTAAACGCCGTATGAGGCTTGGCCAAATCATCCAACTCAATTTGCCAAAAGACATATTTCAGATCGACGCTATATATAAAATGGGTCTCATGTATTCACCTCAGCATACCATTAACATCATTGTTACTGTATTTAGTGTTTGTAAATGTAGACAAAATCGATGTTTGTCGTGTTTTTTGGAGGCAATAAATTTATAAATTTGCTGCGCCACAGGCTCTAACTTAAATTTATTATCTTTAATTCCAGCATTAAATCTAGCTCATTATAACCTATATATTTCTTGAAATAGGGTAATATCAGTATTTTAAAAGGGTGGCGCCTTCCGTCGATTCAGTAGAATGTTTTTAAGTGTAGTATTTCTTTCACCATTTTCTTGAAATGAATTACAACTTTTAATGAGCTTTTATAGTTCTACCATGCCGAAAGTTCATGAGGCTTCATTTTATATTCCATATTATCAGATATTACGTCCTGTTGCATTTTTTCCATATTGGTACCTCTCACTTCAATTACTGCGATCACAAGAGCACATATTCGCCAGAAATCTATTCCCAAATATTGAAATTCCTACAAATCAGAACATTAATCTTTCTATTTTCGGAATTACCATTCATAGTGAACCCCTGCAAAATTAGTTTGAATAAATATAAAAAAAAAAAAAATACTGATCCCGGCAGGATGTATTTTTCACAATTTCTGTTTTGGGCGGAAACTATAAAACATTTTCAACAGTGGCGTTCCATGCCTCCAAATACCCACTGCCCCTCCACATAATGCCTGTTGTTGACTTTAATTTCCACCACTGTTTCCGGACCTCCAATTTCCAAGTTGATTTAAAAGGACCCAAACAATTTCAGGCGATTTCACGGCAAAAATTGTTCTAGTCGAGGCTTGTCTGGATCCATACTCACTCATTATGAAATCCAATTTTAAATTCTAATGTGAGAAAGTTCAAAAAATGTGCCTTTCAAGAAGAGTACCGGCTAGCTTATTTCTTATTCCTTTTCTACTGTCTCCGCAACTGAAACATGTTTAAAATTATTTATCAGTTCCAAAACAAAATGTTTCTTACCTCTAAGCCCATTCATCGATGTTTTCCCGTCTTGCTAGTTTCATAGCGAGCCCATTTGGGTACATATAATCCCCTTCTTTTGGGATTAAGCCCAAAGGAATTACTTCCACGAGAACTGGGCCTGGAAATTTATTTTTAAAAGGTGCATAGTAGTTTCCATTTTAATGATGAGCAAAATATATTACAGAATTTGGGGAATTACCAACATATAGCGGACTTAAAAATAATTCTGTTGGTGCAGCAGTTCAAATGCACCGTTTCACGAATTTGTAAATATTGTCTTACTGTGCAAAAAGGTTAAAATATGACTGTAGAAACGAATTTTTTTAAATAACTTTAAAATTTGTTAAAAGATCAACTTTTTGACAAAAAAATTTATCTAATTTAAAAAAAAAATAGTGTTCAAATTCACCCCAAAAAAAAATTACTTTCATTTGACTACCCACATTTAGGGTTTTAAACTTTTGGGGCCAGCAGCTCAGTAAATAGGCGCTGCCGCCAACTGTTTTATTTCACTTTTTTCCTTTTTTCCCTTTTTTCTTATTTCTATCGCCCGAAAAAAAAATCATTTTTTGGTCGGTTGTGCTAAATTAGATTTGTTCCACCTATTCTGATCCTCAACTGTTCTTTATTAATACTCCCATTAGGGTTATTCATTACTTATGAACCTCTCCATCGGAGTGGTATTTCGAGCTTTGGTAGGTCTCACTGAAAAGTTTGATCACAGTTTGTCCGACTGGGGCGTGTATTTATGGGAGTTACGGAATTATTGGGATTGGTAGGAGTACTTTCACCTTTACTGTCGAAATTTCGCTTATTAATTTTTGTTAAACTTTTGATGGATGTTGACAAATCATCCAAAACCTGTTTCATTCCCATAATTTCTCTTTGCATGCATGCTAATTGAATTAGCTCCTTTGCTTATAATCTTTAAAGTTAAAACAAAAATATTTTTCCAAATCTAGCATTAAGTCATCACAAAAAATAAAAAAATATCTAATAATCAAAGTTAGCACAAACTATAAAATTGTAGTGTAACTTTTCAACTGAAACATCTATCATCTATCATCTACTCATCTATCATCTACTCTGGAATTTACATAAAGACATAATAAAAAAACTTAAACACACATGTAGAAATGTTATACAAATAGAGTATTGAATATCAGACCTCTGAGCTACAATTGATTCTATATTACACTTCTGCTATGTTTCTTCCCATTATCTGAAAATAATTGCTACAATGGCTTCCGCATCACGTTCAGAACACCTATAAACGTTTTCACAATTTATTTCCGATAATTTTCATTAAAACCGCTGGTCTACTGCATTTGATTTTATTGGTCTGTGGCAGTATGTTTTGTTAAAATACGTGTACACAAATGAAATTTGTTATTGGTTAGCACTAAAGCGCTTTTATGTTTAAATGGGCGCCATATTATTACATGCCTTTCATGTGCCCCAGAATAATTTAGTGGCTAACTAGTGTGATTCAATGGCCAACATTAGTGTGAACTTCATACCATTACTCCAGGCGAAATGCATCACAAGGTATAGATATAGTAAAGAGGAATCCAATATTTTTGCAAAGGATGGCTTGAGTGCGATCGGGTTGCGATAAATAACGTTACAAAAATAAAATTTCGTACTCAAAAAACTACTCAGACAGTTTTCTAATTGTTTGACTAAGCATTGTTTGAATGCGCGTCAAAAATGGACACCAGAAAATAGAGAATAGCTTGGGACTGATGGGGAATCGTTTTCTATGAGTTGCTCCCCTACGTACAAACTCTTTATTAGAACCCGTATCATCAACAACTAAATCTTCTGTAAAGGTTTGTTCACAGGTAAATGTCAAAGCTCATTAATAATGGCTGTTGCGATTTTTCCATGTCAAAAAGTGACCACATTGATATTATCCGTTTGGTTGTTACATTCCCTATTTCTGGGGAATAGGTAAAATTCCTAATGTGGGCCCTCTGATTGTTACTCACTTCGGAGTAACCAGATCTCTCTGTAGAATTTCCCAAGCAGCTCACGACTTCCGACCTTCAGGCAAGTATTTCCTGGTAATGTCATCAGACATCCGTTTAATGTTAGCTAAAGTGAGAATGGTAGCTAAAGTTGAGTAACCTAAATGGCATGCTAACGTCTTAGGCCAGTACGTAACTTCTGTTACTGAAACTCAACTCACCAGCCTAGTGGCCGTTGGCAGCCTCAACACTAGAATCGGACGCAGTGGCCTGATAAGCCGTTCATCTTGAAAAATGTTATCATGAAAATACCGAAGAAAATAATGAAACGAACCTCCCTAAATGTTGACGAGACCCGCAAACGTTATAAGGACCATGATTTAAGGATATGCACCTGGAATGTCCGCACTCTTTACAGAGAAGGTGCCTCCGTTCGACTACTGGATGCGCTTGATAAATATAAAGTTGACATTAGCGCTAGGAAATGCTATGGACAGGACATGGATGTAGTCGGCGTAAAAACTGTGGCATCTACTATAGCTGTCACGCAGAACAGCATGAACTCGGATGTGGATTTGTTGTGGGAAAAAGGCTGAAACACCTTGTCTCGCGGTTTAACCCTATAAGTGACCGTACAGCCTCTATCCGCGAAATATTTTTTCTGTACGGTGATCTGTGCACATGCCCCGACGGAAAAGAAAGACAAAGGGACCAAAGACACGTTTTATCAGTGTCTAGAAGAAGCGTATGATCACTGTCCTGTCCACGACATTAGAATTGTTCTGGGAGATTTTAATGTCAAAGTAGGAAGGCAACGGATCACCACCTGGTTGCAGCTAAGGTGCGCACGAGATTAAGCAGACCGAAAAATGTTCGTAACCAGGCACAAAGGAAGCTCCATTTCGCTAGGTTGCATACCTCTGAGATGACCACAATCTACGCCACCAA
Organism: Philornis downsi; assembly: GCA_019455685.1. Lineage (NCBI taxonomy): Eukaryota > Metazoa > Arthropoda > Insecta > Diptera > Muscidae > Philornis > Philornis downsi. Next base: position 1,954,588 of record JAHXMU010000027.1, on the reverse strand, counting down.
ATTCTCTCAACTACTACAACTAAATGCCCCTGGGAGAGCATTTTTGCAAGCTCTTAGTTCCAAATGGCAGTACGAGTGAGGAAATCACCCCCATTATCAACGATGACATAAATTGAGATGAAACATAAACAGAGATCAGAACAGCAGTATTGCGGCTTAAGAACAACAAAACTGTGTGCACTAATGACTTGCCAGCAGAGCTGTTTAAAACTGGTGGCGATGAGCCGATAAACAGCCTGCATCAGCTCCTAAATACGGTTTGGCTCGAGGAAAACATGTCCGATGATTGGAATTTGAGTGTACTGTGTCCTGTGTTTAAAAAATGCGATCCAGGTGATTGTAGAAACTAACGCAGTATCATTCTTTTACCCATTGCTTATAAGGACCTGGCCAGTGAGATATGTGAAAGACTAAAGCCCTTTCCAAACGACCTGATTGGACCTTATCAGTGTGGCTTTAGACCTGGTAAATCAACAACTGACCAAATACTAACACTACGACAGACTCTGTAGAAGACCCGAGAAAAGCAGATCTACAAGAACCCTCTTATCTTATCGATTATAAAGCTGCTTTCGATAGCCCAATATGGCCAAACTGTATGAGGCTATGTCCGAGTTAGGAGTTCCTACGAAGCTATACGCCTTTGCAGGATGACGCTGACTGGGCCGAAGTCTTCCGTAAAGATAGGCAAAGATCTAGGCGAGTCTTTTTACGAGGATTTAGACAGGGCGACAATCTATCGTGCGACCTCTTCAACATACTGTTGGAGATGATTATTTTCCTTTTTTTTTTTTTGTTTTCATTTATTTTCTTTATTGTATCTTTCTTTCGAAATTTACAATATGTATTCAAATCTTAATCCTATCTTAAACTAAAGTATCCTGCCATTGCCGGATCTTGTTTTTAGCGAGCATATCTGTTCATCACCGGACCAAGTCTAGCGTGTCCTTTCTTTTTAGCCGTATATGACCGGGAAAATGTTGAAGGTTTTGGGCGAGTGGGTTTGAGCGGGAGGAGAACTTCGATACATATGACCTGCTTAATTTTTTTATTTCCTCGGAAATATAAGGAATGTTTAAATCTTTGTGTATGTTATCATTCCTAACATACCATGTGGCACCACAAATTTGGCGCAGTATTCTTGACTGTCTTCTCTGCAGCTTATTTATGTTAAAAGCCGATACCGTTCCCCACAACTGGATGCCGTATGTCCATATTGGCTTCAATATGGTTTTGTAGATGGTGATTTTATTTTCCAAACTGAGAGTAGACTGGGAGCCAATAAGCCAGTGGAGTTGAGCCATTTTTAATTTCAATTATATGATTTTTCAGTCAATGTGATTTTTCCAGGTGAGACGTCGGTCAAGGTGAATATCCAAATATTTGACATGGTTATGAACGGGTATGGTACTACCGTGAATAGTGAGGGCTGTTCAATTGTTCTGTCTAAGAGAGAATGTAACCTGTACACTCTTAGTGGCATTTACTTTTATCTTCCACTTTTCGAGCCAAGATTCTGATGTGTGTATATGAGACTGCAGTTGTCTAGAAGCCATTAATGGGCAAGTGCTAATGCTCATGAATGCAGTGTCTTCAGCCAAAGTTGAGGTTTGAATTAGGGAGGTGTAGATGGTATATAGTATAGGGCCTAGTATACTGCCCTGCCGAACTCCTGCTGAAACTTTTCTTTGAGTTGAAACAGAGTCTTTCGATTTTACTACAAAAGATCGATCCTTCAGATAGCTCTCCAGGGGCTTGTGGGTATTTGTCGGTAGAAAAGAGACTATTTTGTGAATAAGGCCTTCATGCCACACTTTATCAAAGGCTTGAGAGATGCCTATAAAGAGAGCTGAGCAATATTTCCGATCTTCGAATGTTTTTCTGATCTGGGTTACTATACGGTGTACTTGTTCTGTCGTTCCATGACCCTTGCGAAACCCAAACTGGTGCCTGGGTATTACATGGTTTGCTTCAATATGGGGGTACAACATTTAAAGAAAGATCTTTTCAAACAGTTTAGATAAAATAGAGAGTAAGCTTATGGGTCGATAGAATGTAATTTGTGACAGTTCCTTTCCAGGTTTTGGGATCATTATTATTTCAGACAGCTTCCATGATCGAGGAAAGTATCGAATTCGAAGTATAGCATTAAATATAAATAAAACTAATTTGAGGATATTGTGGGGGAGTTCTGAAATCATTTTCGCTGTTATTTTATCGTGTACAGGAGATTTATTCATTTTTAACGAGAGAACATTTTTCTTTAAGAGAAATAGACTTATTTTCATTGGATTTGTGACCATTGGGCTAATGATCGTTGGATTCACACGAGAGATTGTACCGTTAGGAGTAAATACTTCTTCCAGATGATCAGCAAATTCTTTCACTTTTTCATCACTACTTCTTGCCCATCCATCTTTCCTTCCATCTCCATCTTTCATCCGTATTGGAGACTCCTGTGTTATAGGAAGCTGAAGTTGCCTTGTGGCCTTGTACAGGCTATAGTTAGTGTTTTGTGTGGCTCCTAGAAGAGACAAGTAGCGGGCTTCGGAGATTTCTTTTTTTCCATCCAGAGTTGACCTCAGTTTTGACTTGCACTGGTCGGGACGAGCTTTGAGGTAGGGAGATCTGTGCTTTTGCCATAGTCTTCTCGCTTTCCTTTTCTCTTTGATTAGGGATTCAATATGACATGAGGAGTCATTTTTCGTTTTAGCATAGACCTTGTGCGGAGTTGCCAAGTTTGCGGCAGTTGTCATTGTGGTAGTGAGGACGTTGATGGCAGACTGAATTTCATCTGGTGTTTTGAGAGAAAAGTTTTGCCACAGATGAGAGCTTATATACATCTTGTATCTCAACCAATTTGTATGCCTGTTTGGAAAATGGTAAGAGATTTCCGGGTTCAAGGGAATATTAAATACAGTGAGAATTGTGGGGGAGTGGTCTGATGAGAGGTCGAGGGAAGGAGTAACGATGATATGTTCTCTTGTTATGCTCTTCATAACTGCAAAATCTATGAGATCGGGAGTTTTATTGAGATCCGTGGGCCAGTATGTTGGTCCACCTCCAGACAAAACTTTTAGGCATGAACTCGATATAGCATTCAGCAATTGCCTGCCCCTGGGGTTGACGAGTCTAGACCCCCAGAAGGTATGTTTAGCATTGTAGTCTCCGGCTGCTATAAACTTGTCACCAAGAGTAGAGAAAAAGTGTGAAAACTGGTCTTCGCTTATAACATATTTGGGAGGGCAGTATATGGAAGAAACTAGTATGTTTAATCTAGTTAGTGCAACTGAAGTGGCTTGTATGTGATCAGTTTCATATTCGCGTAGAGGGAAGTGCTTTATCTGATCATTAATAATTACAGCTGTTCCTCCACAAGCTCTGCCACTGGGATGTTTTGTATCGTATGTTGTGTATCCATTTATTCGGAAACAATTTTTTTTAACGAGAAATGAGTTTCAGAGACTAAGAGAATGTCAATATCTCGGTATCTCAAGAAATACTCCACTTCATTCTTATGTTGGGTGAGTCCGTTGGCATTCCAGTAACAAATTCTTATAGAGTTCATTTTCTAGTTAATAAATCTTGAATGAGCATATTCTGGTTTCGTAACATTTCTTGCATAATCCCCTACATATTTGTCATGAAATTATTCAGTTTTTATGAGGGATTCGATTGAGGTTTCAATATTGTTTTTCTGCGGAGGAGCTTGAGGAACCAGATTTTCCAGAGATTGTGCATATGTCATTTGAGTCGTCGTTGTTGAATTGACATTTGAGACTGATACTGGATTTGGGATACACCCAAACTCTTGCACTTGAAACTGAAGAGTTCCCTGCCTTCTATGAGAGAGCTTCCTCCTTAGTTCTATATACACGGAGCAACCTCTATAATTAGCTGTATGGTTTCCTCCACAGTTTCCACATTTCTTCAGGCTGGGATCTGGTTTTGGTAACTTGCATTCTGAAGTTTTAAGAATACTTCCGCATATCACACATACTGATGGTAATTTGCAGTAAGCTTTATTATGCCCAAACTCCTGACAGTTTAAGCATTGAGGAGGGTCTTTGCGCGCTAGCGGTTCCTCAACTGATACTCTGCGATGAAGCAGATATCTGAGATTGTAAATTGGGTGGGGTTCATTTTTTCCTTTCATGTGGGCATAGTCAAACGCTATTTCCACCTTAAACATGGGCTGAGGAGCCTTGAACTTGTTGAGTATATTGTGAATGGATTTCACTTCTTAACCCTCATTTTCAACAGCCTCCTTTATTTCCTGTATGGGAACGTTGCTTTCAATGCCCTTGATTACAACTATTAGTCCCTTAGAGCTTTTGAGTTGGTAAGTGTAAGTAAGTAATTCTTACGTTCCTGGTCAAAAAATTTGGAAACTTCACGAGATTTTTCTTCTGTATATGTTTGAACTTTTGTCTCCAGCACCTTCCCCTTGCGCAGGGACACTACATGGAAACCGTCTTTTCCAACTAAATGAGATAATCTGTTTACCAGATTGTTAGAGATAGCTTCCCTTAGGAATATTGGGGGAGGTTTTTGTGCTTTCTTGGGTTGTGATTGCAAATTTTATTCTGAAATATCGGGTATACTTTTAGGCGGAATCTTAACTTGGGGCGAACTGATTGTTTGTGGAGCATGGGAATGTGAAGTACTTACGGGCATACTTTTAGGCGGCAACATATTTTGTCCACTTGCCAAACTGTCATCATTATTTGGAGAGATGTGTGCTGAGGGGGAATTCATATTGACACTAGTTTTCGCGGTTAGGAAGGCACTGCCATATTTTTTGCCTTGGGATGCACTTTTCTGACACTCGTTTGCATTTATTGAGAGATAAGCATTTCTGCCGTTAAGACTCAGACGTCTCCCTGAGTGTGAGACACTCATATAGGCACTTTTCGCCTTAAGATATGCGAAATGTAAACTATATTTTTTCCAGATTTGTTGTGACTGTAATATTATAAATTGTATGTTATTGAATTGAATTGAAATTGTTTTATTGAGACTTTTTTTTTAACAATTTAGAAGTTAGTTAAACAAATTAACAAAGTAAGAAAATCTTAGGATTATAGTGTATTGTCCTAATTATCGATAAAAATATTTACAGCTTCATGCTTTATCTAGAAGTTTTACAACAATGCATTTTAACATAAACTAATAATATAATCGACTTTGCTCCCGAGTCTTTTATTTACATGAGCGAAGATATTCTCACAAATATCCTTAAAGCTAAGTTAAAATTAAATACAAAAAAAAGGAGCTGAATCAAAAGAAAAAAAACTTAATTTAAAAAACAAAAAAAAAAGGACAAAAACAAAAAATAAAGATGGAAGACACTTCGGTTATCCGCGATGTGAATTCGATAGAATCTTATCAAAAAATGCTGGTCTCATCGAGGCCGGAAAATTAATGAAATTTTAGCATTTAACACCAATAGGCGATAAATATTTTTCATTCGACCAAGAGGTGTTAATTTGTTGGTTGTAAATTTCCGAAATGTGTGGATTATCGTGGTTTTGCACCCTACCCGCAAACTTATTCATTAGGTCGAAAACGTAATGTCCGATAGGAGTTATTTTCGCTGCATTATATATATAAAGATTTGAATAACGCTTTGTGCGGGTTTCAAAATTTTTCCCAACACAATACCAATACTTTTCTTTCCAAAATTTCCATCTCCTTGATGACTATTGGAGACACACTAAACCAAATTGGAAATGCATATAAAATTACTGGCCGTATGGTCGTTTTGTATAGCAAAAGTTTCATCTTCACCGAGAGATTTTTATTCCAAAATATTTTCGAGAAAATTTCAAGAATTTTATATGCCTTTCCAATAACAATTCTTGCGTGATTATTAAACTTAAGAAGCTTCGAAAAGTTATTCCCAAATATTTTAAACTGTTTGTGAAAGGAATTTCCTCACTTGCAAGGGAAAGTCTTAGCAATTTACTTTCGGGAACTACAAACGGTTTACATTTGCCCGATGCGTTTCTCACACAAATTGCTTTACTCTTTGAACCATTTATTTTCACTCCCCATTTGTCATAAAATTGTTCCACGTTGCACAAGTGAACCGAAACTTTGGCGAGTGCCGTAATCGGCGACACGTCATGTGCATACAACAAAGCGTCATCTGCATACAATAACCCAGTGGAAGCTGAATCAAAATGAGGGAAATCATACATGAATATATTATATAAGCGTGGGGCTAGAATTGAACCCTGGGGAACACCGCAATTCACATTCCCAAAACCGGAAAGCATGCCCGAGAAATCAACGCAAAATTCTCTATTATTAAAAAAACTGACAAACAACTTAATTATATGAGGATCAAAACCAATCTGGATCATTTTATATAGAATACCCCTATGCGAAGCATGATCGAAGGCCTTTTCGACATCCAGTGATACCGCAACCGTGCAAAAACCTTTTCGCAAATTTAGGACAACGTCATTTTGAAGCTTGAGCAGAGCATCACTGGTTGAGTGACCCTTTTGAAATCCAAATTGCAGATTCGAAATGTACGTAGCTGTTATTCCAGTATCCATTTTATCCCGGATTATTTTCTCAAAAAGCTTACCTAAGTTCGATAATAACGAAATAGGGCGAAGGTCCTTAACATCATTGCTGTCCTTCCTCTTTTTTATAGGCACGACTTTAGAAACCTTCCATGCTTTTGGAAAATAGGAATTGTTTAAGCAATTGTTATAAATTATTACTAAAAATTCATACGCTTTCATTGGCAGCTTTCTGATGAGATAGCTAGAAATTTCGTCAAGTCCTGCAGATCTTTTGTTATTTATCACTACGGAGTGCTCCAAAACTTCGTCCACTGTTGTAAGACTTGGACAATTGTTTGAGTTTGTGGATTGGAAACCTGAGCTGAATTGAAACATATTTTCAGGAACCATTAATGTAGTTCTATTTATTTCCTCGCTTAAAATTTCAACATCATTATCCGAAGTTGCCTCGTAAATGCTTGAAAAATGTTCTTTGAGTTTTTGCAATTGCAAAGCCTTGTCCTCAACAAACTGACCTTCAACCGTCAGAACTTTCAACTGATCCCTCTTCCTGTAGCCTAACATATTATACACATTTTTATGGGCCGTTGGTCCTGGTTTTATGTGTGATAATTTTTTATCAAAATTTCTACATTGGTCAATTTCTACGTGCATCCTAATGATTATACTTATTAGCTGAATTTGTTTCGATAACAATCGATAATCCGAATTTGTTCCGTTAAAATTTCTTTTCAGTTGTTTCTGCCACCTGTGCTTAATTTTATATAATCTTTTAGTCACATCCGAAATGATAAATTTCCTGTTTCCTAGTTCTACCTTTTCCGAATGAATTGAGTTCATAGAACTAATCGTTGTCAAAAACTCTTGTATGTATGTATCAATCTCATCATTCGGCAAGTTTCTATCAGCGGCGGGAAAGTTGTTACAAAGTTCACCAGCAATATCACGTCTAAAATTATCCCAGTTAGTGTTTTTGTATGATGTTATATTGGATGGAGGTTTGAAAATGGTTTCAGAACCGGAAATTTTAATTTCTATTTTTAGTGGGAAGTGGTCCGAAAAAGAAGAATGGCTACTGATACGAACATTTTCACTATCTGAACGAAGCAGATTCGGACTGACAAGGAAATGATCCAGGAAAGACTGCCCAATTGCATTTGAAGGTGTTGAATCTGACATTCGAATAAAACTTAATGAATTTTTTTGGAGCCGGTTAAAAAATACAATTCCATTTAGATTGTTGCAAGAATCTCCCCATGAGCTATGTTTGCAGTTGAAGTCTCCACCAATAAATACGCCATGAAAGTTTGGGGAAAACCTGGAAATTATTGACAGGCCCTCAATGAAGTGATTTTGGTTATAATTACAGGGAATGTACACCGATGATGATACGATTACGGACCATAATAACGATTAACTTCCATCATAAGACACAGACATTGCTTTTTAGCATCATCTTTTGCAAGATTCTTTTAATTGTTAATAAAGTGCTCAACTTTTTGTTCCAAATTAACAGGTTGACAAAGAATTTCTGCAATCTTTAAAAAATCCTGAATTATTTGCGGTTTTGACATACGAGTTGGACTTTCTAATGGATTAGTATTATTAAATAAGTTAGCATAAGTGACGCCAGGTACTACGGACGAATTAATAGCTCGTAAAACATTATTGGAAGCGTTTTGTCCCCTTTCCCTAGCCTGATTCACCGATCTTTTCCTCATATCCATATATTTCTTGTAGACTGGGCAGCCTCTATAGTTGGATGTATGTCCTTCCACTTTACAATTTGCACAATAAGGAATTGAATCATCATTTTTCTCAAGTTTGCACTCACCCGGACCATAACCGTCTTTGCATTTAACACAAACAAACCTCCTGTTACAATTGCGGGACAAGCGTCCCCATTGTTGACACCGCCAACATTGAATAGCCTTCGCGTTTGCTCTGGGGGATTCCCAGGAAATTCTCTGATTTAAAATGTATTTCATAGCAATAATTTCCGTAGGCGATTTTCCAGGTAATGGGGTTATCAAAAACAATCCAGTATCTATTTTATTTTTTCTAGAATAGTTAGTTGTAAATTTTGAAACTGATTCTACTGTGTTGGGAACAACTCTGTCAATTTCATCCTTGATTAAGTTTAGGTCAGTGTTGTGGTAAATGCCTCTTAAGACCAAACTAGTTCTCTTAAATTCTTTCGGGGTATATGAATACGATTCAATATTGTTCTTCTTTAGCTGATTCATCATCCCGATATGAACCGAAGCATCTTTTACATATAATTTGCTTTTATATTTTCCTTAATTTACAGTTTTGTATATAATATTTTTATTTTTCAGCTGGTCAACGAGGTGCCCTATATTTACATTATATAAGAAAATTGGTGGACAGAACGATCCACCATTGTCTTTTACACGTTTCTCTCCATTATTAGTTTTGTGATTTTGTGCCTGTGTAGTCTTAGAAAAACATTCCGTCGCAAATTGCAGTTCTCCTAGGACACTAAATCTATTCGCTCTGCCAGTTGACTCAGGCTTAGCATTATTTGTATTGGAATCTGCCTTGTATTTCGCGGATCTTGACCTCTTGCCTGTGGCCAATTGAAATACCTCTTCATCAGATAATGAAAAATCTTCATAGTCCATTGATTTGGTGTTAAAAATATCTTCCCTCGATTGTCCCTGAGCAGATGTTTGATCTCGGAAACAAATGTTCTCAATTACTGGAACTTTTCCCTTTGGAATGACGCCCGATGAGTTACCAGAATTCTTGTAGAGTCCTATGCCTTCATTTGCAGAGGGTAGGGCATCTTGAAAACAAGCGTCTTTTAGTAACTGGCCCAAGCTTTGCTTTGGTCTTTTTTTCCGGTTATATTCTTGTCGGGCGGAAGTTTATCCGGAGCTTTAGTAGCATCCTCAGCATGGGATGGTTCGTCCATCACCAATTACCAATGAGATTCGCCGATTCGTTATAGAAATAATTTGAAAAGTTTTTAATTTGTTCTTAGAAATTTTATAGAAACAAAATTCCAAAATTTATTTATTTATTTATTTATTTTTTTTTTTGATTTGACAGCAAACACCACACGTCTGAACTCAATCAAATTACAATCGAAACTCCAAATTGGATGTTATTATCACTGCACTGGGGAATTTTGATTTAGCGTCTTCTGACTGAATATTTTTGGGCTAAGAGTATATTTAACCTTTCTTATAATTATTTTTCTAAAGCCGATGCACAAACACGTCTGTCTGCACAGAGAGAAAAACAATACCGGAGATGATTATGAGACAAGCTTCAGTTAACACGACTGGCACTGCCTTTAATAAAAGCCATATGTTACTCGCATATGCAGATGACATAGGCATTATGGGCCGAAAACTGCGAGATGTTACTGCATCCTTCTCAAGCACCGAGAAGGAAGCTGCAAAAAAAGGTCTGGCGGTAAAAGAGGACAAAATGAAGTTATTCGTTTCAACACATAAATAGTCTACTCGTTTGGGACATTCTGTGAACGTTGACAACTATAATTTTGAAGTGCTGGAAGAATTCATCTACCTCGTTTCGCTCTAAACAAAACGAATGATGTCAGAATGGAGATAAAGAGGAGAGTATTGCTTGCTAAAAGATGTTACTATGAGCTAAGCGACCGATTTAATGATAAAACTTTCTCTCGACAAACAAAAATCCGACTGTACCAGACATTGCTTCTACCCGTCTTGTTATATGGTGCAAAATCTTGGGTTATGACGCAAACGGATGAATCAGTGCTAGCAGTTTTCCTAGGAAAATACTCCGGAAAATATATGGCACCTTCATCGTTAACAAAGAGTATCGGCTTCGCATGAACAATATATGAGCTATAAGCCGACATCAACGTTGGCAAATGCATTAACATAGAGCGATTGCGTTGGCTGGGTCATGTTGTGGGGATGGACCGAAATGCTCCGGCATGAAAAGCTTTCGACAACGAACTCGATGGACGGCGCAGAAGAGGGCGGCCGAAACTCCGTTGGAAGGATCAGGCTTTTGAAATACTGTCGAAGCTTGGTGTGACGAATTAGAGGAGAAGCGCAGAAGATCGAAACGCTTGAAACTATTTTTTTACAGGCGACGTATAACAGATAAGTATGTATGTATATTTCAGTCACAACTTAATTAGCAGAAGAAATTCCCATTTCTGGTAGGATATCTGCCCCAAAAAGACGTAATACATGAAGTGATTTCTGGCCGTAAAACAACATTAGCAACACTGTTTAACAACAAGTGTAAGATTGTCGGCTCTGTGAAAATAAAAAGTTTTTAAGGTTTATACCCGTCCTAGAGCGTGCTAGTAGTGCTAGCTATTTTTATAAATCCCCCAAAATTTACAAAAAGCTAAAATTATATTCATCTTTACCCAGGTGAGAGTAATTAAACAAAATTGCCTTGTGGGCACCCGCAGTATTGCTTGTGTTTTTGTTTTTGCGAATCACGTCAACAGCTGTTTAGCTGAATTGTGTGACTCGTGCAAGAAATAGTACGAATAAAGTTCAACCACACGCAGGGTTTAGCATACCTTTGGGCGTATTTATAAATGGACAGGGTTACCGTGTCTACCCCCCAATTGGGGAACTCTCAGTTAACACGCCGAAATCGTTAACAATTCCGAAACCTACTAAAACTGTAAAGACACCAGTACTTAATAGTCCAAATGTAAATTTCCTTACGCCAGGAAATGCTAGAAATCGTTGTGAGATTGTAATTTCCTTGTAATTTCTCCTAGACCGAAGTTTCATCAAAGAGGCCTCGCAGTCCAAACTCATCCCCGAAAAATCGGAAACAGGCCACTTTGGATGAGTACTGGTTGGGTGATTGACCAAAAAATAAAAATCGATTTTCTGGGCTTGAAGTCGATGAACAGCTTAAACAAAAGGGAGTCGTTCACAAACCTCCTCCAATTTTTGTTAATGGTGTAGTAAAAATTAAACCACTAATTAAAGAACTCAACGAAAAAGTAAATGAAAGATACGTTCTTAAGGTACTAAACCACAATAAAGTGAAAATACTACCTAAAACCCCGGAATTCTTTTCGAAAATTGTGAGAGTTTTGGAAAATAAAAATACAGAATTCTACACTTATAAATTGAAAGAGGAGGGAAATTTTAAAGAAGTGTTAAGAAATCTCCATTATTGTACGGATGCTCTTAAAAATTTAGGACACAACGTCAAATATGTCCATAATATAAAAAGCAGGTATACTCAACTTCCCTTGTCATTGTTTAGGATTGAATTAGAGCCCCATGCAAACAATAAAAATGTATATCAAATTAAAAGATTGCTTAACACGATTGTGTCTTTTGAACCCCCTAGACCAACGAGGGAAATCGTACAATGTTCTAATTGTCAACACTACGGACATACTAAGGCTGGATGCCATAGAAAATCCAAGTGCATTAAATGCGCTGGAGAGCATCTATCAATAAATTGATGCTTTCTAAAAGCTTCAACTGCAAATGTAAAATGTGTTTTGTGTGAGGGAAATCACCCCGCAAACTGTAAAGGTTGCCAGGTCTATCAAAAGATCATTAACCCCAATAAAACCCCTTCGGCCTAAAGAGCCGATAATTCTGCCCAGCAGAAAACAACATCTCGCGTTGTTTCTGATAAATAGGGTACCTTTAGGCAACCTCCTGGTTATTTCCCCGTTTTACCAGGCCTTCGTAAAGCTGGCAAGCAGCCTGACAAACACCCCTCGTCAGGTCCCGTGGAGTCAAAGAACCTGATACAAATCCATCAGAAATCACTAAACTCACTGATGAATTCCGCGAAATGAAACTCTAATGTCTAAAATGCCATAAATTCGATCGATTGATAATAGTCTTGTGGAATGCAAACGGGTTATCTAAATACACCTGGAAGTCAAAACACTTGTATATGTGCATAATATCGACATTCTGCTTGTCTCTGAAACTCAATACTTCCAGATTGTACAGCACATGGAGGCTCTGAAATACTTATAAGAAACAACATAAAACATCATTTGTCAAACCCATATGCATGGGCAGAAATACAAGCCACAACAATAGTGGTTGAAGATTGGTCCGGCCCAATAAGTATCTCCGCTATATATAGTCCCCCCCAAACACAAAATAAGTTGTAAAATGTACAAGGAGTTCTTCGAAGCACTTGGTAATACCTTTGTCGCAGGTGGCGACTACA
>JAHXMU010000027.1:1928256-1939266 GCA_019455685.1 Philornis downsi | reverse complement strand
GAAACATTTGCTATGGTGCTTCATTTCGCTTTTCAGTCTTCTTTTCTTTAGCGTCGTTAATTAAGAAATTTTGTGGCGTGCAATTAGGACACAAGATCCCCACGTTAATGTTGAGCACAACTGAGGTACCCAAAACAACTGCAGTCTTGATTGAATCTTTTTGCAGTATTAAGCATTTCGTTGCAAATCTTAAAAGGGAGATTTAAAACATCAGCTATAAGCTTGTTTTATAAATCTAGAGGCTTCAAATCAAACCTGTTATGTAGTTTCTTTAGGTTCGCTCACGGAACATGTCTCAAATGCGCTATGGAACGATACAGAAGCTGTTGTGTCTTATTTCCAGAGTTAGTGTAGTTAGTTATACGTAAATCACTCATAGAATTATATCCACACATCGCAGTAGAAAATGATTACTTATCTTGCACAAATTACCCACCAGAAATGTATCATAACATGCGGGTTACTCACAGCTATGGGTTAACTGATTTTAAGAAAAATTATACACATTATTTAAGAATCTATAGGTATTTGTGTTGATCATTTAAAAACCGGGAGTGTACTCACCAATTAATGTAACAAATTGTAATCTAATATTTTTTCAGATCTTCATTACATCAAAATATTAATAGTAACCAAAAGTAGATTGGGACAGAACGTTTTTTTTTTTTCTTTTGAAAGAATTAGGTGTTTGGTGAAGAAATCACTGGCATTTTAAAAGTATAAACATTTTTATTTGAGATGATACCACCATTTGCCATTTACTTTTTTAAATTTCTTGTCATGTCAAAAGTATTTTAGGTTACTATGTGGGTGTCACAAGTTATGTTTTGCTCCACAAAATATAAAGACCGACCTAATGTTAGCGTATGGATTCTAAATTACAGACAAAAAATGGATTTGTTCAAATTCTCCACTGTGCATTGGAAATACTAAAATGGGCGTGGGCAGCCGATCTAGTTTCAGTCCTAAACTAAAGCGTATATTGAGATTGCAGTTTAGCAAATTCTAGTGTTAAAATTATGATCTTTTGCATGGTGGATACCTGAAGGAGAAGCGACTAGGCAAACCCGACATACCAAAGCTTAATTAGGGCAAAAATATGTTTTGTCAAATCTGTCATTATGTCAAACAGAACCTGAAGCTCGTCCAGTTAAAGTCTTAACTTAAGCTTTAGGAAGAAATTACAGTGCAATTGGCCAAACAATCTCTCACAAGCAAAGAAGAGCGAGCAGGTGCATTATCATGATGCAAGAGCCATGCATTTTTTTCCACAATTCCGGGCGTTTGTTTCTCGTATTGCTTCACGTAAATGGCGCATAACTTCAAGGTAATACTCCTTATTTACCGTACGACCTTATGGTAGGAACTCCTGATGCACTACGTCATGGTAATAGAAGAAAACAGTGAGCACACACTTGGTATTTACAGTTTTCCCTTCAGGCTGATGTTCATTCATGCATTCATTTTCTTTCCTCGAATAAGCGGTGCAAAAACCAAAAAAAAAAAAATAAATAAATAAATACTATAGGTAGATACTGGATGTTTCAATCGAAAAAGAGACTGGAAAGCGCACTTATTGTATATAAAAAAAAAAACTCATATTTTATTCTCGTTTAAAAAATGAAATTAATGTGGTATATTTTTTGAATTTGAAGTCGAAGTTGGAGTTTCCAAAATGGAAAAATTTAGGAAGGAGTTTACTAATTTTGGACGAAATCCTTAAACTCTGCTCGAATTATCTTAAACTTATAATATTAGCAAGCTTACACCATAAGTATAGGAAGAACAGAATCCCCGTCGAATTATTTAAGCATTTGTATGAAGTATATATGGCCACTGTGTAATTCATAGAAATGCTTAAAATCAATCGTACGGAATAATAAAATCTTCTATAATTACAAACCATTCTACTCCAAAAGCGTGGTATTTGGTTACTCTCTTGGACTGCATCTAATATTGACCAGGACATCGTTTTTTCTTATGTATTTAATGTATTGCGAACAGTAATTAGCAAATATATTTCCCAGTACAAGTTTTCCAATGATATTTGAAGTGTTTCTGTGACATTAACTAGATTTTGTCGCATTTCCTCCAATATCGAATGCTTTTTTCGCTTGTTTAATATCTTATCGTGATCTTATTTGCTTTTATTGGCCAACCTAAAGTCATCACGGAATCTTTTGAAAATGGCAGCTTTGTTATGAAAAATCGATTTAACTACTAATTGCCAATTTTAGACAGTAGTTTGCCTTCAATTTCGTGCAATTTCAATGTTAATACATATTTAGTGTTAAAATTGCCCGCCACTAAATGCAGTATGCGAATGAATATGGCAAATTTCTATTTTGCTTTGTACTTCAAGAGCACATTCGTACCAAACAGACTCTTGTCCTATTATGCTATGGAACCACTGTACATGGTGCGCTTGATAAACTTTGTTCTTAAATTGGACCGATTTATCGAAATTTAATTTTGGTCAAAAAATCGAATTTATAAGCACGACTTTTGTTGTTAGCTACCACACCATTGCACCGACTCTAAAGGACATTTGTAAATCAGTTTACTGACTGAAGTTTCTGTACTGTTTGATATAAATTTTAAATTATATCACATAAAATTGTATCTAGATATTAAATCCGCTACTATAATTTTCTAACTCCATGTTGTTTAATGCGCCAAGAACTTCAACTGAATTGACGGTTAAATTCGTCGATAATTTTGTTGACAGCTTCAAATTTGTTTGCACCATTAATATTATTTTCCGTTTTAACCAGTACAGAAATTTCAGACGTGCATGCGCCTTCTTCCACATAATGTTTCTTTGCATTGATGCAAAAGTTTACGTACTGCCAGGAGGGACGTGTTAAATCTCTATGTTATTATCAACAATGCTGTGAATTAAAGCATAATGAATTATGATATATTTAACTATTATAGCTGAGACATAACTTTATGTATTCGGCTAATTTGTATGTGAGTTATCATAAAACGATTGACGATTGAACTAATTTTAATGAAAGCCCGAAGCATGTCAAGTTATTTTAGAATTTAGTACAATTTAATGAAATTGCGTATATGAAACTTTGAAACGTATGGGTAAAAACATGCAACTCATATGAGAAACATCGTAGTTATGCGGTCGAGATTTCCGATGTTGCAAACATTGCAATTAAATTTAATCTACACAAATTTAAGTTGATGGCGTCTACGAATAAATGTTAACAGATAATAAATTGAATTTCCATAAATAGATCAATTTGTATGGGAAGTACGTGGAAATTAAGCACATTTTCATTCTCAGGACTAAATTTATAATACGCAAGATGTATGCCCATTTTGTCTGAATGAAGTGCAACTACTTGAAAGAGAAAATACTTGGTACTTTAAGTGCCTCTTCCTGGGTATTACATGAATATGACATGATATGGTGGCAAGAGGGATGAAGGTATAAAAATATTTTGTACTTTGTACGAAATTCTTGTTAAACCGGGTTTCGGTTATGCTTTTGACCACTCTAAGTACCTCCCTTAAGTGTTTCCTACGGTGAGTTCTCAGGGAATCTTTAAAAATTAGAAGACACATTTCTTTCTTATTATTTTATCTCTTGTTTTCCGTCATGAAGATTAATGGCACATTGGTCATACGTCGCATTGCTCAAATATCGCTTTAGTACACTAGTAAAACTGTGCTTTGTCTAACACAAAGATTGGTATGCAGTACGCGGTTAATAAATATCAGCAGTCTAAAGCGCAACGTTTTTTTTTTTTTATTTATTTATTCTTATTTTATTGTTTTTTTGCAGATGATACACGTGGATTAATTTTCTACAAATTATAGAAGAAAAACATATTTTGAATTCAATTTACCGGAATGTAATTACATACGCCTTTTAACATATAATTATATTCATCTTTTCGTATGCAATTATGTGGTATTTCGGTCGTAATAACCCATATTCTTAATTCGTCAATTCGTAAATCTGTCTTGTCGACAATTTCTTGTTCCGCTTGTATTTGTATGCCCTGAAAATTCGCGTGGGTTATAAATAGTTAAGCATAAAAGTTTTGGGAATGGACTTAATTACACTGCGTATTTAATTTCTATTGTCTGTTAGACCCATTACCGTTACCCCGCACCGGTGTGCTATAATGAAGTTATGTTTATTCATGTACTTTGACATCAGAAGAGTAATACTAAATAGACGTAGTTAACAGTAGTGCAAGTATGTAAATAACTGGGCTTATGTACGGCTGTAGTGGTTTATGGATTACTTTAGCACCGCTCGACTGCGTCCACACAATTACACAGTCAATACGCTTTTTGAATGGCAATTGCTTCAACAACTCTCAAACAGCTTGGATTGCACTCTATTTAAATAATAAATGGCTCTCCAGTTTCTTTCCACAATTACAATTAATTGTAACATGACTTAAAGAACCTCATAGTAAGTAGACTACTCCATCCGGCACTAGAAGGAGAGAGATAGAGAGTGGTCTGAAATATTATTCCTCTGCCATTACCCAATTTTGTTATGCCATTCTGTAATTTCATTTTATTATTCTACCGATGTGCACTTTGTATAATTGTTTTCTTGTTGGTTTACCTGGCTTTCTTCCCCTATCAGTCCTTTAGTTTAGACTTTCTATACAGATTGAAAGGGAGTGATTCAATGGCTGTCATCATCACTGACAAGAACTGCGACTGCTGATGCTATTGGTTGACTCGGCAACAAAAGGTTCGGATGGCAATGACTAAATTTTATTTAACAATTTTGTGTAATAAACATAAAATTTTATTGCGTATCATGTTCCAAAAAAATAAAACATAAAATGCATTGGGTCCATTATAAGGCACGACCCGCACATGTGCCTTAGTCCAGATAAAGGGAGGCAGACCTTTATGGTTTATGCATTTGTGCTGAAGTGAGGTTAGGGATGGGGGCAACAATCAGAGCTTCAACTTATTTGAATGTTAATTAAAACTTATTGTCATTCAAACAACGTCAATCGCCTTTAGTTCAGATATATTTTTTTTAATTTGTTCATAAAATTTTTGGTTTCCATTTGTCGGCAGTACTTTTGATTCTGGATAAATGATAATGCAACTTTAGTGTGTTGGACACACTCGCTTGAGAAAATATACTCATTTCCTACTTGTCAATTTGGCCATATGTAATTTCGAACATTTTGCTTTTTGTGACATTGATGCTGTTTGGAATCCTGAGAACGCAAAAACAATGAAATGAAACTAAATCATTATATGCATGACATTAACTTTACACCGCAAAAGGGTTGTATGTAGAGAACGCATAATATCTCCGATTTCCTCTTTTCCCCAGAAAGGCGAAAAATATTTGGCTTGCACCCCTATTTGCATAGCAATAATTTTAATGCTTTCTATTAATTCCTATTAATTAATTGGAAATATGAAATGCAATATGGCCTGATAGAATATTGACCCCCGCCACACCGCATTTAGTACACATGGCACATAACAGGGCTATCTATTTATTGTTTTCCAAAGACGCCGGTATGGCAGGGCTGTCATCTGTTAAATACCTGTCACCTGAAGTATTATTTATTTAGTGAAATGTTTGCTATTTACGAACACGCATAGTTTAACAACCGAAGAAAAGTAAAAATAGTTAAAACTCATTACAAACGTGGTGATTTAAACGTGGGCTTTCAAACGAAGAGATGTTCTTCAGCGATGAAGCTGATTTCTCACTCGGTGGTTACGTCAACAAGCAAAATTGTCTCATATGGGGCTCAGAGAATTCAGAAGTGATTGTGGAAAAGTTATTGTTTGGTGCGCATTATGGTCGGGGGATGTCATTGGTCATTTAAATGATGTTGTAAATGATGTTGCATTATAATGAAATAAAATTTTCAATTTTTTAACTTTAAGAAGAGAAAGACGAGGAGACCAAGGACACATTTTATGAATGCCTAGAAGAAGCATATGACCACTGCCCTGGCCACAACATTAAAATTGTTCTGGGAGATTTTAATGTCAAAGTAGGAGGGGAAGATATTCTTGGTTCAATAGCCGGAAAATTCAGTGCACATGTTAACACCTCCGGAAACAGTTTCAGACTGGTTTCGTTCGCTGCGGCACGTAATATGGTAGTAAGTGGAACCAGATTCCCGCATAAAGGCATCCACAAAGCAACGTGGTTATCTCCTGATCATAACACGAGGAATCAAATTGATCATGTGGACGGAAGGCTAATATTGACTCGAACCACCACTTGGCTGCAGCTTAGGTACGCACGAGATTGAGCAGAACGAAAAATGTTCGTAACAAAGTACAAAGGAAGCTCGACGTCGCTAGGCTGCATACCCCTGAGATAGTCCACTCCACCAAACTTTCACAACTACTACAACTAAACGTCCCTGATCCTGATGTTCCTGACGCACAGTGACAACATATTACGTACAGACAGGCCCTGGTACGACGAAAAATGTCGCATGGTGTCTGAGGAACAGGATATTGCACGCCACGTTGAGGCCAATTGTAACATGTGCAGTTAGGGAAAGATACAAGGACAAGAGAAGAGAGGCGCACCAACTCTTTAGGCGGAAGAGGCGGTTGTGGAAAGAGCGTGAGAGTGAGGAAATAGAAAGGTACGGGGTAGAGGTGAAGCCCGAAAATTCTAAGAAGTACAGGGTATGGATCAGGGTTCCCTTCCTGTAAGGATAACGAGGGAAATCTGGTTACAGATATGCAGAATGTGCTGCAACGATGGTATAAATTGCGCAGCTCCGAGCCAAGCAGAGATCAGAACAGCAGTATTGCGGCTTAAGAAAAACAAAGCGGCTGAAAAGCTGTTTAAATCTGGTGGCGATGAGCCGATAAACAGCCTGCATCAGCTCTTAAATACGGTTTGGCTCGAAGAAACATGCCGATGAATGGAATTTTAATGTACTGTGTCCCGTGTTTAAAAGCCAGTCTTTTATCCATTGCCTAAAAGGTCCTATCGAGTGTGATATGTGAACGACTAAAGCCGTGTTGCTTTAGACCTGGTAAATCAACAACTGACAAGATATGCACACTACGACAAATTCTGGAGAAGACCCAAGGAAAACAGATCGACACGTACCATCTTTTCGTTGATTATAAAGCTGCCTTGGATGGGTCTGTTGGTAAACGAGGACAAAACAAAGTTATTGGTTTCAACGAACAAAGAGTCTACTCGTTTGGCACACTGTGTGAACGTTGACAACTATAATTTTGAAGTGGTGGAAGAATTCATCTACGTCGGTTTCGCTGTAAACAAAACGAATGATGATCAGCATGGAGATAAAGAGGAGAGTATTGCTTCCCAACGGATGTTACTACGGGCTAAGCAAGCGATTCAATGATAAAGCCCTCTATCGGCAAACAAAAATCCGACTGACCAGATGTTGGTTCCACCCGTCTTGTTTTATGGCGCAGAATCCTGGGTTATGACGCAAGCGGATGAATCAGTGCTGGCAAGTTGCCAGAGGAATGTACTCCGGAAAATATGTGGACCCATCATCGTTAACGGAGAGTATCGGCGTCACATGAACAATGAGCTGCCGACATCGACGAATTAATATACAACGATTGCGTTGGCTAGGTCATGTTGTGCGGATGGACCCAATTGCTCCGGCACGGAAAGTTTTTGACAACGAACTCAATGGACGGTGCCGAAGAGGGCAACCAAAACTCCGTTGAAAGGACCAGGTTTTTGAAATACTATCGAAGCTTGGTCTGACGAATTGGAGGAGAAGCGCAAAAGATCGAAGGGCTTGGAATTATTTTCTAAGGGAGGCGTATAATAGATAAGGCTGTCTATTCCAGTTGCCATATAAGAAGAAGAAGGTAGTGCTCAGCCTAAGATACAATGCGGAATTGTTCATCAGTTGTTATCGAATGAGCAGGACTGCACATTACTTTTCGAGTTTGGGACCGAGGACCGTCTTATTAGCTGAGGGAGTTTGTAAGAATAGGCTGCGGCTATCGCGGGTCGTGTTTAGTCTTGCGATCTTTATCTTTCTTTGTATTTGGTTACGTACGTTTTTGATTCTGATTAACCCCTCTAAAACCTGGTCTGCACACCACAGGCACGTCCATTACGCTAGAAACGTATCATCAATTCCATCAATTATTATAATTATCAATCTGATTTCCCCTATTTTGATCATGGGCAAATAAGTTGCCTTTTATATTTCCTTGTGGGAATCTGGAATTATTTTGAAATCGTAATTGTGAAGTTTACCGAGAATTATGCTAATATAATTCTATCCCTGAATTTACCATTAACAACTTCTGATTAATTTTTTTGTCGTCGTTGAGTGAGAAGTTGAATATTTTTTTCAGGCGCTCGTAAAATTTGTCTTTCGCCCAACATTTCGCATTGATAAGGATTGTCACTGTTCGGTCTGTTTTAGGGTCATACCGTGGCACAGAATGTGGAAGTATTTTACCATCTAGTCCATATTCAAAGTGATGTCTTCTTCTTGTTTAAAGCGTAAAGCTTTTCCTTAGAACTCAATACTGAAATGACAGGAAGTTTTGTGGAATAATTTACAGATTAAAGTGTACGCTTTTTTCGGGCTTTCTGTGAAATATACACTTTCCGTATGCATTTTTGAAGCTTCTAGAATGTGATAGCATTTCCAAAAGGTAATTGTATAAAAAGATAATTTTTTGTTGGTGTGAGTTATTTAAAACTAAATATTTTCGCTAAGAAATTCAACTTTGTCAATGTTAACGTTTATGCTCATGTACTTTGATTTTTCGGTATTGACAAAAATGACCATCGAAGCTTGGTCTTATCGTTAAAAAAATGTTATAAAAATAGATGGTTTCATTACGACAATGACCATCAACCGGTCTCGGTTACTGTACGCGAATGAGCATAGTACGTTAATAACCAAAAACAAAAAAGGCCTCGCTAGTCCGCATAGCCCCTAGATAGCCATAACCTGCCCTAGGAAATAAGACAAAACTCCACTAATATTTATGCTCTTGACTCATTGGCATATTGGACATTCGGTAGGTACAAAATTCGCTCTAAGATAACCCCTGGTTCGATGAAAATTGTCGCATTGTATTTGAGAAAAAGAGAGTTGCATACAAGACATCGCGAAGGCACGAGAGAAGTACGAAAATTCCATTAAAGGATTAAAAGGAAAAATCAGGTCACAGATGCTGCAATTATTGAGAGAGCATTTCTAAAAGCCAATTAGTTACGATTGGCAATATAAGAGGAGGAATCATGGCTCAACACCGAGCCAAAACTAAATCAGAACAGGAGTATCATGGCTTTGCTGTATATAAACGGTAAGGATATCTATTTTAGTCGCCATCTAAGTAAGTAAGCAAGTAAGTTACGAATGCAATCTCAAGATATTGTTTAATAAAAATATTGACAACAAGCGCTACTAATTAGTCATGGCGTAGAAATTTGTTGGCTTGGTTATCCTGTAATTATTTTACCTGAATATTTTGGTTAGTTTTATGTCTTTTGCATTAGACGACACTCTAATTCGGCGTACAAATTTTTTGGAGAGTAGAATGTGCTCACTCGATTGCCTGCTACTTTTATTTGGGCAAAGTATTTGACTTTATATAGCAGAAGGGGAATCCGAGGTATAAAATGGTAAGTTTACTTACAATTTGTGATTTTTCAAAAATATAAAAGTTGGTTCCATAAAACCAACAAACGATGTTGGTAAAATAGTATTTATTATTTACAAAAATTAGTTGATACCTTAAAACAAAATAAATAAATTTTTTTCCTACTCTTTAAATTTTCACAATTTTCAAAATTTATTATCGAACATATTAGGCAGAAAAGTGGTCAGCAACGCCTATTTAGAAAATCAAATCCGTTTTGCCAGTGAATACTATCCGATGGAAAATTTTCGATTCAATTTTCTTGACTACTTCTTTAATTTTGAGTTTTCCGTGAAAAGTTAACACAAAATCCGCTGCCCTTTTACACCAAACTTAATTATTTAATTTCGGAGAGTTTATTTCCAAGATTGGGTTTTGTATAATCATCAAAAATCAATCAGAGATAAATTATTGATCATTTCTGTTCGAAATCGTGGAAAAAATTAAAATCGATTTGAAGCCAACCCAGTACAGAAATGTTAAGGAGGTTAACTGGTAGCTATTATAGCTTCATCCAACCTCTTTTTGCGTTGCTGCAGAAGTGTGAGTGGAGCCAGGATGAGCGAAGTACCTTCATTGCTTCGGGTGGGGTTGTATAAATACTCCGATTTAAAGCACAACGAAAGAAGCATAATTGTAACTTTGTTAGGTCCCCCGTTTAAGAAACGTAGAAAGGTCATCGATTATTGCTAAAACTTCTAATTTGTGTTTGTGATACCCTAAGGAACGTGGCAGTGCAGTCTATTTCATTCGCAGTACTAAATGTCCGATGGTTGCTCAATTATACTGAATATAATGCAATTGAATGAAAGATACGAAGCAAGGAATATATAATTTAAATAATTTAATTTGTATAAGTGGTACCAGGGTGCGTGGTTATCCAGGCGATTTTCTCACATTTTATCCAGCATTACAACGCAATGTAATTGACAAAAATTTAATTAACTTCAGATTACTAATTTTATTTTACAGCGAAAACTTTAATTTAGATAAACCGGCCAATTTCAATGTATGGTACCAGAATAGGCGTTACTGCGTAGCCTACTTTATTTCTTAGAAAATACAGTTTACTTCAGTTGCCAGAAGGGATGTGCCGATATAGCCCATTTAAAAGCTTCGGCTATGACCTGACAAAACATCAGGCTGTGTTTTAAGAAATTCCTTAAAGAATTACGCCAGTTATCGTATCCACCATTCAGCCAGCACAAACGGAAATCGTTCAATCTACTAAAAAAATTATGAAAGTATTGCATTTTCATTACTCTGGATTAATAATCGGACCTTTGCCCAGTACTGCTCAATATATACATATACCTATATATCATTTCATAATCAATGACCATATAATGAATGAGTAATGAG
>JAHXMU010000027.1:1836665-1928246 GCA_019455685.1 Philornis downsi | reverse complement strand
TTTCCTTCATACGGTCCAAATATTGATTACTTGGTCGTAAGGAAGTAGTTCATAGTAGATGATTCCCTGTCAATTCCACCAAACACACGGCAAAACCTTTCTGACCGTCAATCCAGGTCAACGTTTTAGCTGGCTTATCGCGATTCTACCACGGCCGTTTTCGCCAAACACTTCAGAATTGTATCGATTGTATTGCTTCAACAGCGATTTGCAGATTTCGGTTCATGAGGTTTTTTTTTTTGCGTTAACTAGTTTGGCACCCATACATCGAGTTTATGTTTACATTCAGTCTTATTTAAGT
Source organism: Philornis downsi (assembly GCA_019455685.1). Lineage (NCBI taxonomy): Eukaryota > Metazoa > Arthropoda > Insecta > Diptera > Muscidae > Philornis > Philornis downsi. Next base: position 1,927,945 of record JAHXMU010000027.1, on the reverse strand, counting down.
GGTTCCAAACAATTTTTGTGGAATTCTCGGGTCCTGGGTAATCAAAACAGTGGTTACTTGATGGTCAGACTTGACGATTTCTATTATTTTATCGACATTTTCTACAATTGGTCTTTCGGAGCATGGTGCATTTCTACTGTTGCAGTATCAGCACCATAGACGCTATTTACATTTTCAGCTGCCTAAGTTGTGGTTTCGCCTCTGTCGAAAAAAAGTGCAAGATATGGTATATTTTATCTTTGCTGGTGTCCATCTTTATTAAGTCTTCAAACAATACGAAGTCAAGAAATCACAAACCTGTTTGAGTAGTTTTCTTAGTACAAAATCTCTCTAAAGTAGTTTGGCGTTACCTGATCTCGCTAATAAAACACAGATACAGATCGCTGAATCCATCTATTGGAAAAAATAATGGATTTATTTTTGTTATAACTTATATTATTATACCTATATATATATATATATATATATAATATTATATTATAATATGTATTTACTACCTGACCCTGAGTGCACTGTCTTGGTCTGGTACTGCCCACCTTTTGGTAAGACATGTTGCTTTTTAATCGATCAAATGCGTATCTGCAGTAGCTCCTCCGATATGGCCGTTAAATCATAAGGTAGTGTAGGCGGTGGCAATTTCATAATTGATAACAACACACTGCTTAATTTTTATGACGAACGATCAGTAATTTTGACCTTTTAAACGCCCGCCATTGCTGACACATATTTCAATTTATGCTAATAGTCCATGAGCCGTTGCCAAAGCCCTTTTACTTAATCTTTACTTAATATTAATATGCAAACTTTATGATTGATAATAAATCTTACGGTTAGACTTTTATGAAGATCTGCCAGTTACTTTGGCCGATATAATATATTTTTAAAAGGGTTGTATCACTGTTCATTTTTTGTTCGGATATACTCGTATCTCTTTCTACATCGGTAACATACTTGTCATATCGATCTTTGTACTTGCAATAGCCCATGAGATACGGCCGTTCAAAACTTTAGGTTGTATGGGCGGTACTGCGCTTCTTTCTTCAAGTTATGCTCAATATAGCATATTACAATTTCGTGATAGATACTAACATACTATTAAATTGTTATGCATATCGATCGGTTGCTTGAATCAATTTAAGAGAAGTGGAATTTTAAAAAGAAGGGGAATACCGCCAATTTTGATTTTTATGTCATTGTACATACTGCATACCAAATTCCTTCTTCCGTTTACTTGTAATAGTTCAATACATGCAGTGGTTCAAAATTATTATTTGCATGGACGGTGCCACGCTTATTTGCCCAACCAAGGAAACTGGAAATTACTCGGTCGTGTTGTGTGGCTCGTGGCACCGTCTTGTTGGAACCCCATATCTCCCGGTTCATAATCTCCAAATGCAGGCCAAAAAAAGTCGGTTATCTTACGACCATAGCGCTCTGAAGTAAAAATTGGATAATGCGTTACATTTTCACTAACATAAGCGCTATTTTTGGCAGTGCGTATATTGCGATGATGCACAGGCCTGACCACATCTGTAACGCTTCCAGTCTCTTCAAATTTCTTTATTCAAATGCCAATTCCTTGCATTGTAAATCGATTATGACGATCATAATTAACTCATAATGTACGAAAAGTGTCAACGTTTCAATTACCACTTTTGTATTAAGTTTTAACTATTTTTATGCGTTCTTCGGCTGTTAAATGATCCAAATTCGTAAACGGCAAACCTTTCACTACATAAAATCACTTCAGATGACAGGTATTTAATAGTTACAGCCTTCCCAAACCGGCGGTTTTGAAACCACTAAATGGAATTATATGAATTATATGAACCATTTTTTTCAAATAACTTTGAAGTTGTTGCAGAATATTTCTATTTCCATATCCTAATGTAAACACTTCCAAAATCCGCTGGAATAAAATATAGATCACATCACGAAGCAAAAGCGTAACAGTTTTCACGATCTTTTTACAGTTAAGTTAAATTACTGGTTGAATAATAATGGTCTGAATCTGAATACAGTTTTGCCGTTTATAATTTTAATGGGCATCATTATATTTTTTCTAGACACTAGATGAAGTTGAGATAATTGCATCTCGGGTAATATGAATAAGAGTTAAATGTATACTTTCAAAGTTTTGTTTGCTAAGATAGTACAGCAATATGTTGAACAATGATTGCCAATTGTTTGCTGACAGCAAAGGAAGTTTAAAAGAGGTTATTTCATGTAATGAATGCCAGAACCATCTGATTTTTGTGAAGAGGGCATACTATGATCCATTACATAGTCTAAATTAGTTTCAAACAGTTTTGTTACATATGTATGCACTGCGTATTGTGCTTACTGCACCATATTAAAGTTTCTATCTTTTAGAAACTATTTTAGATACTTGTCTCGACGCAAAATTACTAAATAACTTTAAATCTCCTTATGAAATATTTGGTATTAGCAAAATACAGTTGAGTATATTCCGAGAGCATTTTGAGATCGTTCTTGGAAAAGAGGAGATGAATATAAATATACACTATTCTTCTAGAGAAAATAGTATGAACATGATAAACTGCGATAGTGGCAGATTATGGTACATGAACATATAAATTAATTTTAAATCGGATTCCGTTCCAAAATGCAAACCAGTTACATTCCCGAGGTGCATTCTCTGCATGTACACCACAAACACTTTGGACTCCGTTACGAATATATGTAAATATACATGCACACACATACTCGTACACACAACTTTGTATGAATTCATTTGTCCTTAAATTGAAATCCTTTGTTTCAGTTCTCGAAGGTTTTAAATGTTGGTTTTCGTTCATGAGTAGAACGTAATTTATTGTGAGAACAGAAATTTAGTGTAAGAATCCAGAGTCATAAATGATACAACGAAATGCAATTATTTTCAAATGTACATTTTGAGTTTGGTCACACAATGAAATTGACATGCTTGAGTGCTATACAAATATATATTTTTGTAGTGGTTTTTGGATTTTTTTCTAATGCCTCAGCTCTTTTATATATTGCTTTAAACTTCACACTGGCAAACAGTTAAATGCAATAATTTTGAAAGTTTTCAATCGCAACCCCATTAATAGCTTCTATGGCGGTTCCAATGCTAAGACAATCTAAATTAATCAATAGAATTTCGCATCAAAAGGCAAAGGGAGAAGCATCTTTGTATTTTCGGAAACCTTTGATTTTGCGAAAAAATAAAAACGAAATCATAAATTTTTCACTCATGCACGAAAACATTTACAGAAATTTGTACAGAAATTTCAGTTAGGTAAATCAACTTACAAATATCTTCATCCCATGTCCTTTTGCATTGGTGGAAAAGTGTGCGCTATGCCAGAAGCGGCATGGTAAATCGCTGGGATTTTATCTACAAATGTTCTGAACTAAAGCACAATGCTGCATTTAGTACAAATGGATGAAAAATATGAGTCCAGGAGTTTTTGCGCTAAATCAAGTAATCTGTTTGGGAGGGAGATTGCCAAAGGCGCATGGTTAACCTATAGATTATGTAATTTTTTCGTCCATTATTTTATGACATAATTCTTGTTAAAATTTACAAATCCAGGTTCCTGCTGTCTACGAATTAGGAATTACTGTGGAAAAATTTAATTCCGGAAAATCTGTTTTAACAAATTACATGAAGATTTGCGGCATCGTGTCTACTCGTACACGACAGCCAGACAAAGTGACATCGTTCGATCGACTCAAAAAGTCATGAGACGTTTGATCAAAAGATAGTTGGTGCCTTAGACGCTTCCTTCTGCTATTTACCGTATCAAATTGTGTATACAAGCATTTCATAGGGTGAAGGTTTAACAACTTGTACAACCCCAACAGTACCAAAAAAGAATGAAAATGAATATATCATATAATAATTACCTTTCTAACCCTTTCAATTGGCATAATACTAGTATATTGTTAATTCATTATGATTTGAAATACCATAGAAACTGCTTTTAGTTATAACGCAGAGACCCTCACTGATGTTACCTTGGAGCAAATGCTGGAACCACTTTTGCACCATAATGGATAATTCTGCAGTGAAATGGCTATATTATCACCACACATTAAGTTAGTGGAATGAAATCGGAACAAATGACGTTTTTAGGTCATAAAATGTCCGGCAACACATTGTTAAGTTGCATCTTTCTTTATTACCATTTCATTTTCAATTTTACAAATATATTATCGAACATATTGCGACGATTCTGGTTTCCTTTAGAAAACAAAAAACAAAAATAAAAAATGTTAAGACACTATATTAAAGAATACAGACATGACCACTTTGCCCAGAATATATGAAATGGGAGTATTTTCTGTCTTTTGAATAGTATACATATTAGTATGCTTTAACACATTACTGCAACATCGCAAGTACAATTTTCGTATCTTAAGCAATGAAACAAAGAACAGTATCGACTAAAAGTTCCACTTATAGTTTCACAGTTTAAACAAAATATTTCACAAATACTTATTTTCATTAGCTTAACATTCCGCTATATATTAATATATATGTATGCATGTTCGTAGGTTTGTATCCGTACAAACCTTTCGAATGCAAGGTCGCCTACCTCAGCAGTTGCTCAGTCTGGTATAGGTGGATAAGTTACCAACTGATACCAACAAGAATGAACGGTTATTAGCCGTTTTAACGGGGAAAAGAGAACAAACAAGATGTATGTTTATATATTTTGCTCCATTGTCACTCAATAATCACATGGACCTGATTGTGGCTTGTACGTGAACAATATTTCTGGTTTGATCAAAGAAGAAAAAATAACACGAAATACATTTATAAAGTACCAGTCCAACATTCGCCGCCACGTAAGTTACACATACAGTGTATCACCAATGAACATATGGATGTGTTATACTATACGAGTACATTCGAACTTAATTAGTACCTTGATAGCAATTGATTTACACCCGAACAAAATTCTCTAAATTGAGAAAATTAGTAGCTGAAAATTAGGGAAAAATCAATATAAAAACAAAGAGTAATTTGTTAAGATATGGAGGCCTGACAGTCAACTATGTTGTCGCATTTTGTGAAACGGCGACAAATTGCAATAATATGTATTTACATTCTTGTTATGTCTTCACAATTTTTAAAAACAATTTTATGAACAATTTGGACCATTCCACTAACAATTGTTAAAAAAATAAAAATAAATTAAAAAGCCTTTTTATGTCAGCTTAAGTCAAAAACTGTATAGGTATGACATACACTCAGCGAGATTCACTTAGGGGCAGTTGCATTTATGTTGCTAAGTTTTATTTATAAGAATGCTGCGCCACGGAATGCAAGAACGTTATCGACAAAATTTCTGTTTTGTTTGTTAGAAATCTAATTAAACTCAGCCACATTTAAGCTATCAGAGGGGCCGGTTAAATACCTAAAGGGGGTTTTAAGTTTCAAAAGTTTTAATGTAACTTGATTCTTAATCTGCAATTTATTATAAACACAAATTTCCTTGCATTCCATGAATGTGATGTGGAAAAGCCAGGGACGGAAAATAATTGTTATTTTTTTTCCAGACGAAAAGGTTACGCGAAAATTCCCTTTATCTTTATTAGGGAATTTTTAACCATTATTGTGAGACATATATTATTTTGGTCACCGTAACCAATTCAAATGAGAAATATTTTTTTTGGTTATGAATAACTGTTATAGCAACCAAAAAGAATTTTTTGGTTAACAATAACCATTATCCAAAGAAATTTTTTTTTTTGGTTATCGTTTAGTTAAAAATTTTTCTGTTGGTTAAAAATTGTTCCGTATTTTATTCTTTCTCATCGTTAATTATTGAAATAAATGTTTGCCATAATCAAATCATTGCTTTTATTTTAACTTCAGCTTTTTTGTTGTTACAATTTATCATTATGTTTATTACTTACCACCATTATCAAATATTTGCTTTTATATTTAATATTATCGTTAAATTTTCATTCTCTGCTTTTTCTCTTTCTCACCTGATTGTACGGCATTGGGGTAGCTAAGGGGGTCCTGGAGTGGCTAAGCACCCCCTGCATCATACAATGAATTAATACAATTGACTTCAAAATATTTTATTTAATATTTAATATTTTTTTTAATTTTGCCAAAGATATTTAAATTGCTTGCCCTACGTAGCTCTACCCCTAAGAAAGGCATCCATTACATTAAAAATACCTATGGCCTACCCTTTATGTGGGTAGCGATAACCAAAAAAAAATTTCTTTGGGTAATGGTTATTGTTAACCAAAAAATTCTTTTTGGTTGCTATAACAGTTATTCATAACCAAAAAAAATATTTCTCATTTTAATTGGTTACGGTGCCCAAAATAATATATATCTCACTATAATGGTTATTTTTAACCATTATTTAAATTCGTTAATGTTAATGGTTAAATAAGATTTTTTCATCATTTCTCTTATAACTGTTACGGTCCCTGGGAAAAGCAGCTCACAATCAGTGTTCTTACTCGAGCTCTATTTATAGATCCACTAAACGGAATCTATGGATAAGAATGGCTTTGTTGTGGGTTACTCGACTACTCGAAAAGCTTATTAAAGAGTTTAGCGACAACTCGAAGCGTCGGTTTGAGAAAGTATTACTAAACTTGTCCATTAGTCGACCACTCATAGTAGACGGCGAACACGCCGAGTCGACCGCTTGCTTGATGATTGTATCGCGGTTCCAAACCACTCTTATGTCCACGATAGTCGCGTCTACATACCACAGTGCCATGGCCGGTCACTGCTTAGGTTCAAGAATACCAGCTTTTTGGTACCGGCAGATTGGCAGTAAACCAAATCGGTTAACAAATACAATGTGTTTCGTACACCGAATAAATCAAATTTTGTCTGGAAACAATTGTCCAGCTTTTGCATTCAGGCAAGAAAACACAGAATAAAGTTGACTTATCTGCCTGAAATTTCCGAACTGGTTTTCTGACACTGTGAGTTAGAACTGAAGCTGATTGAGATAATTACGTCAATTATGGTATCTCTTACTATGGAAAATTTGAGAAAATTAAATGTTTGCCAATTATTTTCAATTCATAGGCTCCAATAGGCCAACATTAGGTTAATATTAATATTCTGAGAACCAATTTATGCTGCGCAAAGGCAAAATCGATGTATTATTCATGAATAATTACTTTTGTCGATGGGACGGCATATAGTGCAGGACAATGTGACCCACTGATGTATGAAGAAAAATTCTTCTGCTTTTGAAAACTTTAATTTTTCTTATAATATTTTTTATAATATATTCATCAGTCAGAAAAATCGAATCTGAAACAGCGATACATAAAAAGAGATAGACTTTCGTTATTAAAAAATTAAAAAATACGATTTTCCGTTGAAAAAATTATATAAGTCGACATATTTTTATGATGTTGTCTCTATATGTCGTCAGCGACCTTATGCACCGAAAGTACCATAACTGGCATGTATGCCCAGTATGAAACAACTCAAGCGTGCAATGGTCTCCTCTTCATCCGAATGAACGGAAGGACATATGATTATGACTTTTGGAACCTGCCGCACAAATAAAGCGATTTTCCGATATTGATTTTTTTTTTTGCTGTAATTCCTAATTCGTGCATTGCAGCAGTCTACATTTTTACAAATTGATTTTGTATACTGCTTGGCAAAGTTTGAAGTAACTGCCAAATTAATCATGTTCCATCCCATCCCACTATCTATCATTCATTTGCTCTAACTTCAGTCAGATTTGGTACACGTTAGGTGTTTGCTAATGTGAAGTCTTAGAATGAACCTCCAATTTTCCAAAATTCAACATTTTCTGTGTAATATTTACTGTTACTTCCCCTGCAAGATACCGATCAAACCCATATATTCATAGCTACATACATATCGTTCAAGCAGTAGCACTGACTTGAATCAAATTTGGCATATACATATCATTTGATTGATAAACTTCGTTCTGGGAAATAAAGATGAGTTACATTTCCACTCCCATTCTGAACCTCCCATACGGATTGACCTATTTATCGAAATTTAATTGTTCCCCATCTATTCCTGGACTATATTAATTTCAACTTAATTAAGTTAATTAACTTTATAAATTACATGCATTCATCAGGCTTTTAGTAAATTAAGTTTTGAGAATAAAAATCGACAGGATTGCCTCCCCCTTGGGGTAACTCTAATGGGCCTATTTGGCTAAAATCAAGGTTTTCTCTATAAACTTTAAGCAAGAAACAGTAATTTATAAAAACTAAGTTCAGCAACGTGCAATTAATAATAAGTAAGATGTGAAATATTCATTCTCTAAGCTATGTTTACTAGACCCTCTGTGGTATTTGCGTAGTTATACCGAATTTGGTAAATTGATTTAATATATGTGTTTCATAAAACTGTATGATGAAATTTACGAGAAAAGATTGAATTTCCGGAAATCGGCAAATTTGTATAAGTGCATTGTAGCCCATTTCATTCTCAAACGCTTTCTAGGTGCGCACATAGGGGGAACCGGATTGTGCTCCACACTTCTGGTGTATAATGGTCAAAAACGCAGATTATTTCAGGTTGCCAATTGGATATTACGGCGATAGATTTAGTTTCAGTCGGTCAGTTCGTATGACAGGACTTGTAAGAGTACGGTCGATATGGCCCATTTACAATCCTCGACTACAATCTATCAAAACATTAGTGCGTGCCAAGTTTTAGGAAGCTTCCAGACTGGTGGAAGGGTGTTGCCCAGTCTTAATATATAAAAACGTTCGTGCATATGTTTGTCCGACCATCAGATCTTAACGATTACAGCTACAGCAGCCATATTCCCACCATAGGGTCGGTTGGTGCCCGATTAGGTTTTAATGAAGTTTGGGGCCGGTAGGTGGCGCTGGGGTAGACTTATTTCAAAAATTCATATTAATGAACCAATTTAACTAAAATTCAGAATGTGTGTTTCTTTGATCATGAGAAATTCGTTTGTGTATAAATGAACCCGGTAGGTGGCGCTGAGGTGGACTTATTTCGAAAATTTATATTTATGGTCCGATTTTACTCAAATTAAAAATGTATGTATGTTTCATCATTTTAACATTTTGTATATGTTTAAATCCAGTAGGCGGCGTTTCGAAAATAAATTTTTTCCCTCCGATTTTACTCAAATTAAAAATGTATGTATGTTTGAACATTTCAATATCTTATATTCTTATCTTATATCTTATATTATATATATAAAAATGAATCGTGGTTTGTTCCGATGCTTAAAACTCCAGAACGGCTGGACCGCTTTGCATAAATTTTTGTATATGCGTCTGGATGGAGCCCGGGATGGTTTAGATTTACAATTCGGTCCAATTGGACAAAGGGGCGTGGTACCTCCCATACAAACAAAAAATTAAAAATCAATTATTTCTGTTCCTGTTTACGGTATTTAAACAGAATTTTGTACTTCGGTTGAGTGAACATATTTTAAGTTCTTCTGCAAATATAGGCGTTTCTTATTATAATAGACCGATTGGCATGAAACATTTCAAATAAAAACAAAATTTGAAGGCAAAGCAACGTTTGCCGGGTCGGCTAGTAGACTTATGAATTTATAAATCACATTGTTTAAACAAACTATTGGTACTTTAAACGTTTTCTTCTGGGCATTTACGGTTTAAAATTATATATGCGTTCATTCCTTCTGGTGGAGGTACAAAAGGTATAAAGCATTAAAGAAAATATGAGACACGCTTATTCCGATCCTAGCGAAATTTTGCGCTGACAATCTTTTCGACATCTTAAGGCGGAATCCGTTTTAGACTTTTTATTACTATTGAGCTATGTCCATCTATTTGTCTATACGAAAGGCTGGTGGGCTTGTTAACATGTATAAATCAACATCGATTCCAGCAAAATTTTGCCAGTGGTTATATTCTCATAAATCATTGTTTGGAATCGAAAATAGGCAAAATTGATGTTTCCCTTTTGATGCATTCCATATTAAATATATTATATCGTTGTATTTATTTAGAAATTGGAGGTTAGCTTTTAACGAAAGGGGGTTTAGAGTACTTACTGCCGATAAACGATGTTATTTCTGTGGCTTTGACGGTACAAAAAAAAAAAAAACTCATGTCAGCTTTACTTCCTGGGGTACCTGATTTGAATATTTTTACATAAAAATTCTAACATGGCCGTCTGGTTGTTAATCTGTGGTTCATTAAATATAATTTACTATATTATTAACTTTAGTTTGTTGGAATTGTTTTTTGTTTTACCTAGAACCGCTTACTGAAATAGTTTTTCAAATGTACCGTAATATCTCAAGTTTAAAAATTATAATAAATTAAAATTTTTCCGTCTCCGAGGATATTTCTTGCCAACAAATGTGTTTTAACTCGATAAACGGCTAACGTCAATGACTTTGTGTAGGCGTTATATTTGCTCGAAAAAGTGAAGCATTCGTGCACAACGTTATCGGACTAATGATTTATGTTTTTTTCGCAGACATTGTTTGTTGCATGCAGTTATCGAAAATATCTGCTAATCCGTGCTTTATTTTATGACAAAATACTGCCAAATACCATAATTTAAATAGTACTAATAAGATAGTTGACATTTTTGCGGTTGCCAATCAGAATATAAGTCTGAATATCATTTCTGGTATATCCTAATAAGTGAATTTGACACTGTTTCCAGATTTTTTGGTTTTTCGTTGTTGAAGTTCGAAATAATAACTAATATAATATATTTGAGAGTCAATATTTCACGAAATGTTCATGAGGGCTGCTTATAGGAAAATGTTCTCGGAGGTGGACTGCCTTTAGTGGAGCTTTGTTTGGGACAGGTTTCAACATTCTCTAACTCTGAGTTTACAGTTTAAACACTAAATCAGCACAAGTTGTTATTTATGACAGTGCTTTCGTATTATCGGCGTTTGAAAATATTTTTAAAAGACATCTGAAACTGAATTGAAAATTTTGCTTACAAGAATATATGTTTAGTATGGATAACTAGAAGCAATTAGCCTAAAATTAGAACAATCTTAACATTTAATAGAGCATAATGAAGCTTCGAAATCTGGTGTGATATATAATGTTATATAAATGTCATAATGAATGACATAAGAGAGGAACCAAAAGGCCAAAGTATTAGCCAGCGGCAACTTTTACTAAGTTCCATAAAAATTTACGGTGGTTATGGTGTCTACCAACCAGCAGACAGGCGGAAATCCCTCAATCAACTTAAAAATAACTCAGAATTTAGAGCGAAATTTGATTTTATGAGCCATTCACTCTGATCATTATTATCTGATCTTACGGCCTGACTGCTCTGGCCTGTAGAAGCTCTGTTTGTGCTGTAAATCCTGAAATAAAAATTTACGGTAAATACAATATCTTACAGTAGCGGTTTTGTGTTTATCTAGACACATTTTGAAAATATTCTGGATGACTTGTAAATTGATGCGTAATGCATACAATAATTTTGGAACAGGCGTTCTTTTATTTAGGCTTAATTTTTATTAGGCTTCATTAACTCTGTTTAAGCAATAACTCTTGAGCAGCAACAAAACTTCGTAACTTTATTTTGCTATGAATTTTGCGTTTGCAGCAGGTATATTCAAATTTTGTTTGTCATTAAAAGATTGAAAGAAAAAGCTTCGTTGGAAATAAAGTTAGATCAAGTATCAAAGCAGTGGTCAAGGATTTTATGGATTTATAAATCAATTTAGCGTTTCAAAGTTGGTGAATAGTTGCAATTTGTCAGTCGTTTGTATGAGAGGTACAAGAAGAGGCATGGTTAATTGCTAGACCTTTTCCCATTTCACTGAAGAATACAAAACAATGCAATTAACAAAAATGTAATCTCCTGTGCTCAGCGATTTGGAAGAAAATTGTACGATTAGGGGAAAAATTATATTTCGGGAAATGGTCAATGGGAAGTACCAGAAGTGGCTGGTTCATATAACTCATTTGTAAAGTTCGGCTACGGTGTCGCAAAATATTAGAATGTGCCAAGTTTTAGGAAGTTTCAGATAGAAATGCGACAGTTATCGTGTCTAATAGCCAATTCATGACATACATTTGGTCAAAGGATACTTGGCGGTTCTGGATATAACATTTTTGCCATACCTTCAGTTAAAGGTATAAAAACTTAAAGTGCACACGTCAAAAGAAAACAACTGGATAAAACTGGTGGCTGTATTGGTTTATTGGTTCAACAGCGTTTGTTAGTCGTTTAGATGATCTTTTATCACAAAACAACATTCTAAAGAAAGCAATGTTACTCTTATATCCACCTGAATGGTTAGGGTATAAATATTTTAATGATGTTTCTGGACTTTTTAAAGCTATTGAGCCATGCCCGTCTGTCTGTCTTCTAGTTAGATGGCAGGTGGGCACGATACCTGAAGTGAATCTGCCACGATCCTAACGAAATCATGCAGTGGTTACGTTTTCTTAGTCGTGGCTGGGGATTACAAATGAGAACATTTCAGTTGGAAAAGTACATTTACGTACCATTGGCGTAATATTTTATACTGGTTAATATAATTTTTAATATCCTAAGAACTTGAACCGCTTCTTCCGGTAACGCCATATACAAGTAATTTGAACCTGCAAACATTGTTTTTACGCTTTTGAAGCGTCTACTAAAACTCTGCACTTTAAATTAGTCCAGTCCAGGTTTATGGACTGTAATCTCACCACGTTCGTCCCCATAGAAACGGGGTATTTTACTAGATTTTTTATTTAGATTTTGTATCCTCGATTCATTTTAAATTTGGACAGTCGTAAGACATTGTGCCGCTTAACTCAAATTTGAATAGACGTAGAGTTAATCCCATCGTTTCTGGTAACCTCCACATAAATGGCGTGTCTGGTCGAATCTGCCAAAACTTTTTGCACTCCAGTCTTTACCGCAACGAGCGAGCTGTATTTAATCTTCCCGATTTTCTACTTGGACCTGAGTCCATAATCAATATTTCTATCCTTAGAACTTGAATTCATTAGGAATCAATTAAATTATTTTCAATCTTTCAATGTACTTCGCCAATAATTTATAATGCATAATGCCCATTAGTCTAAAGTATCGTTAGTCTGAATATTTCTTTCAGCAAAAGCGTAATTTGCCCACCTAGGTAATTCTGCTTACCTTTTTCTATGACGGCTACAGACCGAAAATTGAATATTAAATATAATAAACAAGTTGTTTTGAAATTACTCAGTGTACTCATTGAAATTTTCCAACTCTAACATCGACTTCAAGTGGACACATGTGCTGTTTCCAAAAAGATATTAAAATGTCATCAAATTCAGTCACAACAAAGAAACTCCCAGATTATCAGAAATCGATTGATATTAAGATTAAGATATTTGAATAAACCGGTTTTAGCCGTATTCCCGGCGTTTTTAACAGTGTTGTTTGTGATCTTATTAAAAATTTGGTTTGTTTCGTCGCTTTTGAGAAGCGATTCGCACCGATTGTAACGGCTACAACTGGTGAAAATTAAAATGTTGTTGTTATTGTTTTAAAATGGTTTTGATACAATAACCAAGGTTAACCATTTGCGTAACAACCAGTTGAGATTATGAATATTCAGTTCAACAACGAAACGAGATGCGTAGCATCTTTCCTCAGCAATTAAATTAATACTCGTATTGATTGCACAGCGCTAAAAGTTATTATATGTTAGTTAATTCAAGTATATTTTACTTTGTCATCTCAATGTTCTACGTAAAATATGCATATCCTTTTCGCCTTGGTTAATTGCAAAATTTTCGCCAATTTGAAAATTCCAGGTTTATGGTTTACGCTGAATTAAAGAGTTCAAGGTAAACAGAATTTAACAATATCATGGGGAAGTATAGGCGATTTATGTTTTGTTGAACTTTTGTTTGGTGGTACAGGAGTTTTATTAATACGAAGAGATTATATCCCCAGACGGATATTGACGGATTTTTTACGATAATATATTATATACATTACATTTTTTACGAAATAAATTAGCTTCCGCTAATTTTGACTTGTATTTATTTATTTTTAACACATCTATGTTTTCCAAGTGGACGATCAAAACAGTACAGACTTTTTAGAAGAATTGTATGCTCTGCACAATAGTTTTATGTACTGTTCGCTTAAAAAGAATAATATGTGACTTTATAATTATTACTTAGTCCAATTGGAAAGTAGGATTTCCCCTTTAATTTCTATGTTTACGATACCAAGTTTATAGTTGCTAACGTTCGAAGTAAAAAAAAAATAGAATCACGTTATTTTAAAAACAACCCCTGAAGTCGGATTTCCATTCTGATTTTATGATTTCTTTTAATATTCCTCAGAATTTCGAGAATAATTGTAATTTATTTAGGTGTAAAAATAAAATTATCTTCAATCAATTCTATGAACTAGAATTATTTTAACAAAATTGAAATCCCTGCTCAATTTTGGAAAGAAAATGGAAAATCGGAAAAATTTTAACTTAAGATGTTTTTACTTTTTTCCATAATACGTTATAACATTTAATAATAATATATGCAATATGATAATAATAATATAACAAAGCATATTTCAAATTTCGAATATGAACCAAAATTATATGGTCATCGTTCTAATGAAAAAATTGAACAAGGATTTTAAGGCGTTATTTAACGGATATTTCAATACAATTGAGGGTGCTGGCAATATATCATTCATTATGCTAGACTCTGAAAGTATGTCGTGTTTTTCGATTTTTTTCCCCTTCTTTCTGTGTATCGTGATAAACATTGATTAGACATTTTTATTAATTAAAAAAAATTTGCTCCAATGCTGCAGACGAACAAACCGTCAACGAAAAGCTTTTAAAAGCAAATTGCCTATCCGTTTGTTTCGATGTTTCTTCATACCTGTCTAAACCAGAATACTATAAGAGAATGGCGATTAGGCAATTGATAAGAAATAGAAATAATTGTTTTCCCAACATTTTCGGAATTTGTCATCAAACTAATTATACGTTCTGTCGGAGGAATGAAAGTATGTATCATTTGATACGACAAAAATCTAACATCCAGAAGAATCATGTACGATGTGTGTTTCATGACGTTTTAGGTCGACTTAGCGATGTCCGCCTGTCCGGCTGCAAAACTTTTTTACGAAACTTCTCATATCTTGGCACAGACCAACATTAATTCAGTTTGTAGCAGGAGATTGCTTATAGATTATACTGGTTCATCCTTCGGGTACTTCCTAGACAAATAGTTCGATTTTCCAAAGTTCAATTTTTAGCCTGTGGCACACTGTTTCTTCGCCGTATTACTTTATAGTATGTGCCAAAATTTTAGAAGAATCAAAAAAGAGATCATGCCTCTCTGTTACCTCCCATACAAACCACAGATTTAACATATATATTTTTAGCTTCGAAACTTTCAACTTCCAAATTTGGTCATGCGTGCTGTGAGTACCATGCCCATTCGGCTACCTCCCACACAATTTCACCGATTTAATTTTCCCCTTGTAAATCAATGTAATGCAATGCTTGATAAAACGTGAAAAATCGAAAGGGAAGTGTCCTTGCGGGAAAGAACACACTTCCCTTAATATATTTGCTACTTCTACGACTTCGAAGTTATTATATGGTACTGGAAAGAACCATCCAAACTCATATAATTACATAGGGACCTTCTACTTGGGGCGTGGTAATTTGAAGACGTACTTAAAAAAAGTTTGTTTGTGTTGTGTGTCTAGAGGGAGTTTCTAATATTCCCTCTTGTCTGGCGTTGGGTTGTCGCAACGTCCTATACAATATAAGTCGCAGGAGGCTTTTTGTAATATTTAGCATTTAATCCATTTGTAATTTAGCAACCAAATATCTCTCTCAAGGTAATTTGGCGGGTTGAATTCGAATCTGTACTTGGTTTTTGTCCATTACGTCAGGATTTCGAAATACAAAAAAAAATATTCCATTTTTTTACATAAAAAATCATTAGTTTATTCAAAATCAATTTTCTATAGTGAATGGTGTTATTTGTATTGTGGGTTCGGTTTCACGTACTAGAGTCCAGCATGCTTTTGTTCCAAAATCCTTGTTATTTTTTTATTTAATTTTCATTAAATCTTGATGAAAACGCTCTCCCTGTTCGTCGCTTACCGTACCTAGGTTTTGTGTAAAAAAATCTAAATGCGAATGAAGAAAATGCATTTTGTGTGACATTCATGTACCTAATTCGAGATAATTTTTCAAAAATTCAGCAACAATTTGCCTGTAGTTTTCACTGTTATTGTTTCTAAGAAAACTGTTCACGATGCTGTTAGAAGATTTCCAGGCTGCATATTCTTTCTCCAATAAACATTGTGAAAATTCGTCATCATTCAATAGCTAACTGATCTTAGCGCCAACAAATATGCCTTCTTTGATTTTAGCATATGAAATTTTAGGAAAAATCGCTAACCGTCTTTGTCCAGAGCCTTGACAAAGTTCTTAAAAAGGCCCAATTTTATGTGCAGCGGTGGAAGAATAACGTCATTTAGATCAATTAATGGTTTATTTGAAGTATTTTGTTTTCCTGGTGAATACTCAGTTCTTTTTGGCCATTATGTTCTGATGTAATGATAACATGTAGCGCGACTATCCCATAGACAAAGAAAACAGCAATATTTTGTGAAACCTTCTTGCATACCAGTCAACAAACCAATGCAGGCCATTAGATTAATTTACAGTTATTTAGGATGGTCTATACTATATATACCTGTACAAAGAAATTTTAATCACACACAGATCTTTAAGGTCACCACAGATCTTCCATTTATTGTATTTATATCTTAATACATAAAAACGTTCGTGCATATGTTTGTCCGACCATCAGATCTTAACGATTACAGCTACAGCAGCCATATTCACACCATAGGGTCGGTTGGTGCCCGATTAGGTTTTAATGAAGTTTGGGGCCGGTAGGTGGCGCTGGGGTAGACTTATTTCATATGTATATATAATTCTACTGTACGGGCGTTGTCAGTGAACTCCTCCTAAACTGCTGGACCGCTTTGCATAAATTTTTGTATATGCGTCTGGGTGGTGCCCGGGATGGTTTAGATTTACAATTCGGTCCAATTGGACAAAGGGGCGTGGTACCTCCCATACAAACAAAAAATTAAAAATCTATTATTTCTACTCCTGCTTACGGTATTTGAACAAAATTTGGTGAGTAGGTTTGGTGTACATATCTTAAGTGCTACTGCAAATATGGGCGGGATTGGACAATGGGGCGTGGCACCTCCCATACAAACCATAAATTAAATATCCAATATTTCTGCTCCTGTTTACGGTATTTGAACAAAATTTGGTACATCGGTTTGGTGTACATATCTTAAGTGCTGCTGCAAATATGGGCGCGATTGGACAATGGGGAGTGGTACCTCCTATACAAACCACAAATTAAAAAGCAATTATTTCTGTTCCTGCTAAAATTTGAAGGCAAAGCAACGTTTGCCGGGTCGGGTAGTTTATTTATAATGTCAAAATTTTAATTATTGGTTCGTTATTTTCCTTTGTATTAACAGCATGAGCAATTGGTATGGATGGTTTTTCATTCTCAGTTTGCAAAACAAGAACCTTTAAACTATACTTAGGGCCATCAATGTATAATCTCCATTCAGTTTGGTAACATAGTTGGTTCATTTTTTGAAATAAACCATCAACATCAGTATAGACATACAGTATAGAATGGAATGTTTTTTTCAAAATATGCAGTCAGTTCCAAGCTTCTATCTCTACAGATTGTCACTTTTGTCCCAACTGCAAGATGTTTTCACTGCTGCATGCGTGAAGCTGCTAATTTTGCGTTTTGCTTCGTTAAATTTAAATCGCGGATTAGATCATTCAGCTCAGCTGTAGTCACTAAATGGAGTTCATCATCAGCCTGATGCAAACTACCACCGCTGTTGAAAGATGTTTCGGACTCACTGCTTGTAGCACTGGGAATGAATATGGTAATGGATCATTTGGTGGACGTTCAACTGATTCGGAAACCGATGGGACATTCGCGTAAGTAATATTTTTTCAATTTTTCATATTGAATCCAACAGCTTTTGTTAAACAGAAATAACAATCGGTTTGGTGGTTACTTGACTCTCTCCAAAGTACTGGAATTGACCACTGGATTTGACCACTTGCTCAAAACAGTTCTGCAACTATTGCAAAACATTGTCGGTGTCCACGGTTTATTCAAATTTCTGACAGCAAAACCAATATAATATAAATATGCGTATTTTAATGATTCTGATATTGCATATCCTTTTCTCCAACCAAATATTCACCACACACAATGTAAAAATAGCTGCAATCAGTAACACACGATCTTCCTGACATGCTAAGTGCTGCTATTATGAAGATTTCGAATGAATGTGGGCTTCTGTAAAATTAATAATTATGAAATTGCAGTGTCAGTATTAAACTGTTTTACATTATTGCGATGAACAGGACGTGGTAGCCCAATTTTTATTCCAGATTCGAATTCAGCGCACCCAGATAAGTTAAAAAACATGCTTCGATTCTGCAGTCAATTTTTTTCCAGATTTGTAGACCAGTGTTATTTATTAAAACCCTTACATGGTTGGAGCTGATAGATACAGAAAGAGTTCTGAATCTTCTTAGTAGAGCTTCTTAACCGTGGACGCAGTTACTGATAAATGAAAAAAAAGAACAAATTTTCACTGGAAAAGTGCAATTTCGCTGCTTTGACAAGCCTTTGTCCCCCCAGCATTTCAAATGAACCTTCTTTGACCTTTTGGGCACATTATGTGCATCTGCAACAAGTTATATTTCCGGATACTTCAAAAATCGTTGATATTTCATGCCAATCAGAAACTACATACTTAATTTTAGAGTAATTGCATTTACAACCAAAAAATATATTTGCATAATCGAATGATTGAATTTTTTCAAGTAGCTGGACTTTGTACGCAGTTTGTTTTTTTAAATTGTCTTCGTCCATCTCAAAAATTTATGGACTTATTTAGAGAGTGTAGGGAAAATTGTTTAAAGCTTTTAAGACGACACTACCACATTGAAAATAAGAAAAAAAAACATTGCATTAGGTTTTATAGCCTGTTGCCATAAAACATTTAAATCGGTACACGAACGAATCGTTTATGAAAGAAAGTGATGGAACAGGGTTTTGTAAAACATATGAAAATATTCGTAAACTATCAAAGTTGTCAAAAAGCTATATTACCATTTTATATTTTTTCTATATTTGTTTATGCAGGTTCGAACAGAAATATTAGTTTTATGGTAGACTTACTTAACAAAACTTAAAGCTCATCAAAATCTATTCGAATTATAAAGACGAAAACAAACAGTAGTTTGTCTGTTTTGCGACCACACTGAATGATTCGTTTTATAAACAGGGTGTAAATGTTGAAGAGGAAACAAATGGGTGGGTAAAAATAGAGCGTTGTGGTTTACTAAGTTGTAATTGGACCGACCTAAGTGTATTTGCGACTATTAATTCCAGGTAATGCGCAAACAAGTAATAGGTCGAAACTGCCACTTGATGTTTGAAATATACAAATGGGCGTGGTTCGTGCGCCCAGTTGGAATCTCAGACCAGAGTATAGGACACATAATTAATTAAAAACAATATTTTAGGGTTAATATTTATTTATACACACATAGCACACATTTTATAATTGTAGACGAAAAAAACTGATTTTTACCAAATCCACCGTTTAAAATGAGGGACAGCCGAGTAAGCTTATCAAACTACAGTCTTAAAGTTTAAATTTGTAAAAAAAAAATATGTCGTAAAAAGACTTAGTGATAAGCTTAGACATTTCTATAGTGATAAGAAAACAATATTTTGTGATTTGAAGTTATTTATATGAGTGGTGACTGAAAGGGTCGGACTAACTGTCCCACTATTTAGAAGTTGTGCCAAACCATACAGAAAATTACGACTGGACAAATTGTGGACGGATCGTTTATGTCATCTCCATATTGCGGATTAAAAAAGTAAATTTCGTATAATTTGGCAAAATATAGTATTTTGTACCGGCTATCGTGATTTCGAGTAGCCCTTCTGGCACCTCCCTTGTTAATTTAAAATCTGTTAAAATGGGAATATTTTTAAGTCAGTTCAACTGACTATAATTTCTGTACTGTATTTCTCCAAATCTATAGAACAATACTTGCAGCCTAGTACACATTTAAAGTAAATAATACAAATTATAAATTACTTACATGATGTAATATACGTTTATTGGTTGAGAAACTAAGATATCAATTCATTTACAAAATTTCAAACACCTTAATGAAAGTACAGGTGTAATAAATTAATAATACGACAATAATTCCGGGCATTCAGATGAGAAGTGATGAAAGGCAATACATAACCGAGTAATGCCACCGAAGATAATGAATCTGGAAAATTTGAGGAAAACTAAAAGGATTATAACAACGATTTCTTCACCTTCTAAGCAAGGTTTATATGGAAAATTGCTAGTAAATTTTTGCCCGACAAATTAAAAGAATAATTTTTTTCTAACATATCGATCAGAAAATTCATTTAAATTTCGCCTTATGAAATAAACAAAGGAAATATATCTTGAGAATCAATTTATTTATTTATAGATTATTTTCCCATTTGGAAAATATACACTTATGAGTTCTGAAAAGCGTGACTCTCTAGGTGGTGCTTTCTTTTTGTTGATATTTATAATTCCATAGGGTGATATATTGAGCTCATTGTTGTTTAATCTGTTTGTTAATGGAAAGGATTACAATTTCTTTAACTCAAGGCCTATAACGTACCTTCATGACGTAAACCTCTAAATAGGCCTTCCAAATTCATTTATTTCTTAAACGACGTTAAATTGTTGCAGGAGGTGTTAAATAAAGTTGAGGACCGGCCCCAAACCCGAGCTAAATTCACTTCTTTAAGAACTTGAATGCCGGTCAAAGTTCGTTTGTAAGGTGGTTGGAGTAAAACGCACCAGTTGTATTAAGTGATACGAAGTATTGACAGTTGCTAAATTTTACATGTGTAGATCCAGTCATATATGGAATCTTATGTGGAAATATCAACTGTCGTTGAGTTAAGATAAAGGTATACCCAAATTATCGTGTCGTATCGAATGTACGTTGATATATACCCTGCAATGCATAGAAAGAGATATTTCAAACCGGAAGCGAAATCCCTTCTTCTTGGCTTTTTAAAACGATTGAGTCAAATGTATTCTACTAGCATCACTTCCTTTCAAATCCTCTACAACTGTGCATGATATATTGCTACTTTGTACACTGTTTTACGACTGTTACAGAATGACCTAACCTCGACCTTCGCACCATCCCTGACAAAATAGCGGATTTGGCCGAAATAACCTATTAGAATTGATTTGACCGATTGATCTCACATGTGGCTGGTCGAAATATTCTCTGCCTTTCTTGCCGCAGAAATAGGCGCGGACTCCTGCCATATATTTACTGGTTATAGTATTGTCTACAAATTTGATAAATCCATAAAACAAAAAACTTGGAATTTGTGTTACATTTTACTAATTTGCTCGTTCTGCGGTTAAAAGTCATTGGCTAAAAAATGGAAATTGATTATTTCTTGAAAAGTTGTGCACATTTTTTCGATTTTTTGATATCTATATATATAAAAATGAATCGTGGTTTGTTCCGATGCTTAAAACTCCAGAACGGCTGGACCGCTTTCCATAAATTTTTGTATATGCGTCTGGGTGGTGCCCGGGATGGTTTAGATTTACAATTCGGTCCAATTGGACAAAGGGGCGTAGTACCTCCCATACAAACAAAAAATTAAATATCCAATATTTCTGCTCCTGCTAACGGTATTTAAACAGAATTTTGTACTTCGGTTGAGTGAACATATTTTAAGTTCTTCCGCAAATATAGGCGTTTCTTATTATAATAGACCGATTGGCATGAAACATTTCCAATAAAAATAAAATTTGAAGGCAAAGCAACGTTTGCCGGGTCGGCTAGTATGTCTATAGATTTAAAAGCATGTGTGCCAATTTTCTGAAAGCTCGTAGTGATTATCACTTAAGACAATATTGTGTAATAGCGAGTTGTCCATTTAGTGGTTTCAAAACCGCTGGGCTGGCCGTTCAATATCTATCGTCTAAAGTGTTATTTACTTAGGTAAAGGTTTGCCTTTTACGAATACAGATTATTTAACAATTTGAAGAGGTTGGAAGCGTTACAAATGTGACCAGGTCGGATTTTTCGAACAAAATTTTCTTCACAGATAAAGCTAATTTCTAACTTGGTGATTACGTCAACGGGCAAAATTGTCGCATATGGGGCTCGACGAATCCAGAAGTGATTATGGAAAAGCCAGCAAAGGTGAATGTTTGGTACACATTATGGTCTGGAGGTGTCAATGGGCCGTATTTTTTCGAAAATTACGTTATGTGAAGGAAACGTTACCATCAATTCCGGGTTCTGTTGCAATGGAAGATTATGAACTGGACGATATGTGGTTTCAACAAGACGGTGCCACAATCGACGCAAAACAACCGATTTTGACTTTAGCAGTTTCCAAAAAGAGCAATTTCACATCTTGGTGACATCAATTGGCCACCAAGATCATGTGATTTGATACAGGAATTTTTGTGCTACGTCAAACACCGTGTTTACGCAGATAATCCCTAAACGTTGGATCATTTAAAAGCAAACATTCGTCAAGTTATCGCCAAAATACCGCCCGAAATGTGCGGAAAAGTGATCGAAAACTACCTCAAAAGGATGCACTGTTGCAACCAATCCAGAGTGTTTCGTACATAATGGTAATGGTTTTGAAACCGAAAAATGGATAACCCGTTTATTTTATGTAAATAACGTACACTTCTTAACTTCATGTATATGACTGTTATTTGACAATTCATCAAGTTATTTTACAACAGCATATTCACCTGCCTAATAGATCAAATAACAGATATAATTTTATACGTAATTTTGTATTATGATGTTGTAACGTTGTGTTATGCAAAAACTAATTTAGGGAACTGAGCGTTTATTCCATTAGACTGAATGCGCGACCGAACTTAGTAAGTCGACTACATAATTCAAAATCTTAGTGAAATGTTCGCTTGTTTCAGAGACTGGAAAGACAAGGGCATTCGATACAAATATGCACTATAAAATGTAAAATTTACCATTTACTACAAGCCAATAGTGTCACACCAGGATATAAAAAGAGCTGACATTTCTTTTGTTCGACACACCCGCATTCGTTTCTACTAAAGCACAAGCCTGTTATTTGAGCCTAACCAACATTACAAAATACCCGTTGAAATACCACAAATTTAATTTTATTGTCACGAAGGTTTTACAATGGAAATCTAAGCAATTTACTCTGTTCATGAGTGTATTTTCTATATACCGCTCAAAGTAACTGAACTCATACATTTCTATTACATTTCGGATTCTTACTTTGCCTAAGTTAATGTAGACAAGAATTCCATATTATACTATTCTGTCAGTAATATGTGTATATTAATAAATATGTGTACATTAAGTAATAAATAAAAATACAACGGTTACACAAAAAATTATCAGTTTGTATCTGAAAAAATTAGATTTCTAATATAAACTTATATCCCGGTGCCAATCATTATGACTTTTAATAACTTTACATGTGAAATATAAGAAATGTGCGTTAATTCAACAAAGTGTGCTATGACAATTTTGGTGGACTAGTTTATTTAAGAGTATTATAAATTTTATGAAGGTGGTCAAATATTTTTTCAAATTTATGAAACGAAATAAAATGAAGATTTTTTCATTGTGAATTGTTTGGGGAACTTCAGCGCCGTTTAAGTTGATTAGATTATTTTACGACTTTGTTGGAGAAGAGGACACTAATCTAAAAAGTGATCTTTCTACGCCCAAAATTTGTCAAATTTGTTTTCTCATTTGAATATTATACACATATGAATATCCCCACTCCTTATAGAGAAACTGGCGCTACGATGAATAGGACAAGGATTCACTCGGCGCATACACATTGGTTCGTGCACACACCTCGACGGAAGATGAAGATGGGGCCACCAAAGATATATCCTATTAGAGCCTAGAAGAAGGACATGACAGCTGCACTGACCACAATATTAATTGTTCCAAAAGATTTTAATACCAAAATAAGAAGGGAAGATTTTCTTAGTTCAAAAATATAGGAAAATTCAGTCTACACAGCAACACCTCCGAAAACGGACTCGGTCTGGAGTCTTTCACTACTGCAGAGAATATGGTAATAAGTGAAACCAGATTCCCACATAAAGAAAAAAATTTCACCGATCAAAATACGGGGGTTCAGTTTGATCACGTAGTAATAGATGTAAGGTACGGTTGTAGTGTCATGGACGTGCGTATGATCAGCGGTGCTAATATAGACTCAGATCACCACATATTTTTAACTAAGGCGTGGCAAGTGTCGCAAATATTGTACGTGTATATAAAAAGAAACCACGCTCAGACAACCCTTTGCACAATGAAGAATGTCACGCTGCAACCAATTGTAACACTTACTGTAAGATTAAGCTACAAGGAGCAGGAAAAAGAAACAAACCGGATTTTTAAGCGAGAGGAACGGTTGTGGAAAGAGCGGATGTAATTAAAATTTGAATATTACATCATTACATTTGAATATTACAGATCAGAGACAAAACGAGACTACATTAGCGGTATCACGTTTAATACAAAAACATATCTATGGGTGCTAATGCCTGTCGGAAAAGCTGTTTATCACTGGTCTTTATAAGCTGATACACCGCATACATCAGCAAACGAACTTTGAGACAGGGCGATAGCCTAGAAAATATAAATTATAAAAATTCATTATTTTTGTATGACTTTAAGCGCTTTATTTAGCATAGTTAAAATTATCCGATGTAAGTCAAATATGCACCATTTTCTTCGATGTCTTGTTGTCATATTGAAAGCAATTTGGTTATGCCAGTCTCAAAGAAACCCTCTCTCCTATTGGCAGAATACTAGTACAGCCAATTTTCACAAATTTTTCTTGAGGCGAATTTTACACCAGCAAAATTATTTGCTACTGAACAGGTTTCCTCTCCTATCAGACAAAGTTAGTCGCTTCTTTCTTTAGATGGTTCAATTGTTGACAGCACAAGTTCTAGTTAAAAGCTTGGGGTTTGGGGAGCAGCCAATAATATATGATTCCCTGCCAATTCCACTAAACACTCGGAAAAACATTGTTGGCCGACAATCATGGTTTGCCCACCGTTTGCGCCAGCTCACCGCGATTCGACCGCTGCCATTTTTACTTAATGTTGTCGTTCACCGCCAGTTAGCATTCGCTACAAAAATATTTCGACTTTGCGATTTAGATGCAAAATCTATCCATGGTAAGATTGTTTTTTAAAGAGTTTTTTTTTTTGTTTTTTGTGAATGTTTAGCTCCTAGACGATTTAATTGGTTTAACTTTGACATTAAAATTACCGGAACAGAATCTCAAATTGTGCCATGTAACTCTAACTGTTAAAACTGCAACTATCTAATTTCTAATAAAATCTTAAAAAAACGACCAATTAGCTCCGCCCCTTCGGGTACTTCCTACACAAAAGGCCGGTTGCATTAAATCGAATCCGGTTGCATTAAATCGACGTTGAAACAAGTTAAATATTGACTATGATAATGCCTAAGAATAAAGATGAACCACATTGTTCCGCTTCTTCTGGTACTTATACGGATAGGATTTTCGAAATTCAATTTGTTTGCTTGTAAAATTTGTGTAAATACATCGGCTAACTACGTTCCCTCTGATAACTCCCATATGAACGGCCGATTTAACTCATATGTTGTTTGGTTTCCATCTCCTATACGATTACACTAATTTCAGTCAAATTTGGTACAGGTTTGTTCAGGTAGTGTTGGAAAGTGGAATACATTGTCGTTCCCTTGCTGGTACCTCCCATACAAGTTGTACGAATTTCCAAAGCTCAACTTATTTCCTGTAACTCCCACCTCGTTTTTTCATTGTATTGCTTTACAGTGTCCGGCCTAGTTAGTAAAAATGAGTAAACTGCCATGAAATTTTTGTCAACAACTCTACACACAAATTACCTCATTTAATCCACTTATTCCCGTATTCATATATTTAGTTAAATTTTTACTAAGTGCAGAATTGTGCATCACGTTCAAGCATTTTGCATTAATGTAAAAATGTGAAAATGTATGTATGTATGTAAGTAAGTTCACCTGTCTGAAATTTCTCCATGTTTCCAAAATGATCATAATTTTTTTCAGCTTAATATAATTAAAAGTCGGCTAAGACTGCTTCAACGGAAAACTAATTGTGGTTGACTGACAAAGAGTTGTTTACGGTTGTACTTTTGGTTACTGCAGTTGGCTTAGAAATTGGTCGTCATGTCTTGTTGAAAACAAAAACTGACATACAGACTATTAAGATTTTCCAATACCTATGATTAGAATGAAAATGAAATGAACTGAAAGTGTACTGGTTGATTTATGTAAGTGAAAATGCAATCTTCTGAAGCATTAAGTTATCTGTTACTTATGCCTGGTTTGTTTGGCATCGTCTACGTACTCCCAAAGAAGTGAATGAACTAACGATGAAAGTTCAGCTGGTGACATTTCACGAATATAACAAATAAATGCAAAATATGGTGCCCAAAATAACCAGCCAATTTGTGCCCAAAATGTTATAGGTCACATAAATGAAACAACAACAACAACAGTTGCAGTAATGGTAAGACGTGAAAACCAGATTCGAATATTGGCCGAATGTTAAACGGGTTTCTCCTCAATACCCTCTATAAAACCCACAAGATAATTTTTATGTCATTTTTATTGTTTTCTTCAGTTTTAGTTTTGTTTTGTTTTTCTTGCTTAGAGATATAAATAATTGCGAAACTCTTTAACAGCCCAATGAAGAGGAACCTGAAGCAGACAGAAACGTACATTATTAGCATGCAACGATAAGAGACTGCGACGAAAACTAAATATGAATTATTTATAAAATAATATTAAATGCTAGCACTGACATACACTCTTCTAACAAGAGCCTGATCCAAAAAAGCAACGTAAATATAGTAGTGATATAAACATTGTTTCCGTTTGCTTTAAAGGGGAGAGGGGATGAAGCAGTATGAACAAGTATCATGATTCCGTGAGTGTGTGTATTGGAAACTCACTCTCCCAATAGATTAGATCATGCGACTCAACTTATGTTGCGTTCGATGTTGTTTGCATGAAGTTTGGAACTTTTCATTTAGCGGTATGGCCGAATGTGTACTAAACTGAAAATGCAATCTAATACAATACGATGCGATCTTTGTTTATTCTATTTCATATAAATTTCATATTTCAATCACAGTTCTATTTTTTTTTTTTTTTGTTTTTGTTTTGTTGTATGGGTGTACAAACAATCCTAACAAATTAGTTAACAACCAAAAAGTAAGAGCAGTTTTAGTGTTTCTTTTCAAAAAAATCTTCATTTAATAATCCAAAAATGTTTCATCGCCTTTCATTCCCCTCGGACATAATGAAAATAATCACGTCCCGATACGGACAGTAGAATCTCAAAAATCACTAGACTGCGCTTCACGTTGAATTTTCTCAATTGACTCAAAACGGTGTCCCCAGAACGGTCTTTTGAGTTTAGGATTGAGTTGAACTAGCACGTACAGCAAAAATTTAATTTAGATTCAGAATTTAAAATTACATTCAGAATTTGAAAGAAAAAAAACAGCATATCTTTTTTATGCTTAAATTGACTCAATTTATTGGGGTTTTTAAAAATCTCAAACAACTTCGATTTTAGAGTTCTGCATAAAAGGAAATTTATGAATAACATATCGCATATGAAACTTTCCAGTATTCTGGAATTATTTACGTTCTTTAAAAATTGTTTATTATTAAGTGGAGAGCACAGAGTTTCGCAAAGCACAATACCTCCAAACTTCGAACTAGCATTTCATTAGTTTTTTCTGGTTTTGCCTTATGACTAATTTTATTTTTTTTTTTTTTTTTAATTTTTATATTTCATAGAAGTTTCCACAAATTATCCGTTGGAGATTTGTGCGGAAAATACTGAGGAAAATACTGAGGAAAATTTTTTAGATTAAAATTTCAAAACCAAAACTATAGAAGTTTCAAAAACTGAACAATTTGTACAATTCTCTATATTATTTATATGATTCTGCCTTGTGTTCTCCTAAGTCTTAGCTGCTAATATATAATGCTAACATATAATAATAAATAAAACAATGTAATAAGATATAACTAATATATAATATGTAATAAATATAATATAAAATATATTTAGTTGTTGAATTTTTCAACCTTTAAGTCATTTCTTCACAGAAATTTATGTTTACAGCAAAGCATAGTAAGTAGTAAGTTAACTTTTACCAATTGTTTTTTAAATTTTTGCACATGTTGTTGAGCATTTGAGCAAATTGTTCTGCATTTTGCAGAGCATATTTTTTTTTTTTTTTTGTTTTATGACATAATTTTTTGTCGGCTTTTGTCAGCACTTGTGGAGGCGTCGTCCTCGACCATGTTAACCGCAGGTGTTAAATAGCAAACTTACACAAAATCAGTATTGTAATTTCAAACAATTGTGCTAAGTTATAAATACCATTTCTCTATGTCTAACATTATTTAACAAAGGCAGCCATCCGAAACATTTTATATACAATTGCCACTCAGTTTGGGCAAGATGAAATTATTTAAAACGACTTTAAGGTGTTCAAAGCCTGAGCAGATATAATAAATGTATTTAAATTTCTAATGTGTGGTGTAGAATAAGAAGATGGGAAAATTTCAACAAGTTTCGTCACGCTCCACAAACACTAAAATTGGCCTAATATTAAGCTAACGGAGTCTATTTATCTATTGTAATTATAGGCAAAAAAATTATTTTGCTAAAATCCTTCATTACGTATGGGAGATATCAGAACGGGCATAGCTTGCTCAGCCATCGCAGTCCTAAACTAGAAAAGAATATGTATAAAGACTGTAAAATTACAGAGTGCAATATTTTAATGAATGGACATATTAAAACCTATTGAAAAAACTGTGTCATAAAGTTAGGGGCAATTGAATTGGGATGGGAAGGGATGAAGGGAAAGGACTGGTCTTCCGCTTTAATCAGATCTGTTAAACAATAAAAGATGTTACAATTGACCAAATACTACTATATATGAATCAGAAATATTGATGTCGAAGTATTGGTGAAAATGTGTATTTGTCAAGTTTTTCATTTTGGTCATTTCATAGACCGAACATTATAATCTCGTCCTGTTACAATCCTGATTACAAGAATAAATTAAAGGGGGCAAAATTTTAGCAGATTCGTGCAGGCAGATTGTGGTTATTTCCGATAAACAGGAAATTTATAATGTAAATATAACCGAGTCCGCCACTTCGCATGGAAGTGTCCTCCGTACATGACATTGCCAATTCGTCCGGTTACAGTCCAAAGTTACAGGGTAGAAAAATTACAGTATGGAAATGTTTTGGAATCACAAAATTTAAACCAGTAAATAAATTTCTTTCAGGTAGACTGACTTACATAAACGTTCACCCATCGTCATTTGCCGTTGGTGCAGAAGTGTGATGCATGGCAGAAGAAGCGTGATAACTCGTTATGTTTACGCCAAAAAATTTTAGAATTAAGGTTCGATAAAAGAAGCGACACGATATTTTTCTAAAGTATTCTGTACAGAATTTATAGAATGACCACTGATTTTTGCTATACCAAATAATTCGTATATATGGTATCCTAGCAAGAATGATATAAAGAGATTACGCATTGCTCAGGTCCGTTATTCTTGAGAAATGTAAACAAAGAAGGGAATGACGTCACTCGGCCAGACAGAACGTTACACAACAGTGAATTTTAGTGAAAAAGTGATAATAATTTGAATTAATTGAATTAATTAGGTCCCGTATGTATTTTACAATACGTAAATTAAATGAAAATATTAAAAACACGGCGTACCAAAAACGACGAAAAATAAACAAAATTATAAAATGAATAAAAAGCTTCTTCGTGTCTTTTACACAAAGCATATTGTTTAAATAATTTAGATTTATTTCAGAAAAATGTATATCAGCATAATTTGTCTCTATAATCTTACATTCATATACCTACATATTCTAAACCAAAAGCACACAAAGCCGAGTGACGTCATCTGCGTTGAACTAAATATTTTTGTTTCTCATTTGCGTTACCTTATATTCTTATACCATGGTATCCTAGGAAGCGTTCCAACGCACACAATTTTAATTCGCAGTACTTAACACCTGATTCATGTTAAATTTTACTGAACTTAGGTAATAATTTAGGTAGTTATGGGAGTTTCCTATCGTTTTTTTTTTAAATTTTACCGAGCATTGTAATTGACAAAAATGTAAGTGACTTTAGTCTACGGATTAGGGATTGCAGGGGAAAATCAAATGCCGAAGGTGTGTGGCAGTGGACTTAATTTTCATTGTCAGAAATTTGTTCACCAAGCTCATGATATATACCAAATTTGTTTGAATTTGGAACAACTTCTTAGAACAAATAAAGCGAAGAATATACGGGTTAAATCGACCATTTGTGTGGGCACGTAGTCAATTTTTGTATAAAATGTTACAGATAATTATAAATATAAGCAGCGGATAAGATAACATCGTAGGCAGCAAATTTCTAATTATAAATTGTAGAGGATAGACTGAATTTTGAAAAATCTGACAATTTTGACAATATATCCAACAATATATTTGATCTGAAAATATATTAGGCAGTGACAAGTTTTAAGAAGTTTCATAAAGATTTGCGACAGTTGTCGTATCTACCAACTAGCCAGGCGAATTAATCATGTAAAAGCAATCTTTATTAAACCATCGCGTGTCGTCTCCTTCACTATGTTTCTACCCGCCCCATACCCTCGGTGAAAAAGTTAATTTTTTTCGATATTTTCCTAAGATTTGCTCCTTAACTGAAAGCAATTGGAATTTAGCAAATACGATAAAGATCATTCCAATGCGTACGCCTCAAAATGGCACCCTAATAGTTCAGTGAGTGGTTATTGAAAACTATTACCGCATGTACTTCATTTTAAAAACGATGTGCATCGACACATTATGCCCATGCCCACCTACCTTGTAACCAACGGGTTCGTCTCCAATGGCATTGTAGATCACAATCCATGACATGTTTATCAGAGCTTTCTGGCGGTTGAACCCATCGCGTCTATCCGTCCAAATTTGTGTTTATCCACATATTTTAATGTTTTACTTGCCTCTCTTCAATTATCTAAAAGTTACATTTGTATTACAAAATATTACTTTTCCATCACATTTAGAATTAAGGAATCTCCTTCTGCACAAATATGCAAATCGCTGTAATTATTGTATTCAAAAAATTAAGAACAGTAGAATAGACAGCGAAACTAATAAGAAAAAGTGGGTCAGAAAGTTTTTTTTAAGAATTTGCTCCAAAAAAAAAAAAAAATAAAACATTTTCGTAAGAAGTTTAGATGGTTCTAATTGAACGTAAGCCATCGATATTCTAATTTAAACCTAAAAATAAAATGTGTACGAAAGATCTGAAATTTCGTTTACTATTTTGTTTAATGAAAGCTTACGTTGAGCACGTCTTAGACAAAATTTACTAAAAGTACCAAAAGTCAATCTACAACCAAACGAAATCCCAAAATTCCAATGCTTTCAATCTTTAGCAAAGTTTGGTTATTGATGTTATGGATTGAATTATTCATTTTTAAGTACAGGTGAATTATTTGGAAATATTCGGAAATAATTGGTTTAAAGAGCACCAATCGAACAAGCGATTTGGATAGATGAAAGCCAATGATAAAAAACCGAAATGGGAGAATTTCAGAAGGGAGTAAATACATTTGGGACCTATGACTTACTATGATGAATGAAGGTCAATTTTGGTTTGGAATAGTATTAGCTTGATAACCCAATTTAAAATTTGCAGCACAACAGTTTGTAATCAATTACAGATTGGCTATTTTTGGGGTTTTTGATAAATAGGCAGATTGATACGCAAATTGAAGGAAACAGGTGCGCATTATACAACTGAGCTTAAAAATTTTTACTATATTGGGGGTTGGACTATAAGTGTGAACGTGGCCTTTAAGACCTGCTTATGGTTTAAGGAAATGAGTCTCGTAGTGAGGCGTTTCTCGATGAGCCGACGCATCTGCTAATCAACCCAGGGGAGTCACAGTAGGAAATGAGCATTTTCAATGTTTTTCCAATAAGTTTACCATTTATTCATTAACGAAAAATTGGTTAATTAAAATTTGATGTTAAAAGTACGGCAAACGACCATTTTATTTCAAATACATTTGGAAGGAACAGTGACAGTGTTTTGGTGGTAAAATTACTCCAACATGAAAAGACTCGTCCAAGGACAAATATTTTCTCGATAAAAGTGTAATTTCTTGATATTTTCTTAACCTTTACTTGTTAATTAAGATTATTATCTTTCTCGATAAATATGAGAAAGGATCACTCCAGATCACAAACTTTTTAAATGCATTGCTCTAATTATGCTCTTTATGACCGAAAAACCAGTGCATAAATTTCAGTCAGGTTAAACTTCACCCAACGTCCTTCCTATTGATGCAAAAGTGTACGGGATGTCACGGTTGGGGTGGTAAACCATCAAATTCTGAAAGAATTCGAATCAAGAAGTATAAAGAAAAACAAAATTTAAACTTGCTGAAATTTGCAACGGGGCAGTGCAGCCCCGATTAATTTTCAAAACTAAGTTTACTAAATGCAGCTTGCTTGCTAAATTGTATTGAACTTAATTTAATTATGTGAATTGTGTGAACCTAGGAATATATATAAGTTAAGTTAAGCCATTTTTAATGATGGTGTTGGTATTTATTGCAATGTAATATCATTGGCAAAAATATGATTCAATTCAGTATGTGAATTTGAGATTATAGAGAAATATAAATTTGCGATAAATCGTTCAATTTATAGAGGAAGTCTCAGAAGAGGCGCGATAATGCTGTCAATTTACTTAACCTTAAAGTTACCAAACACATGATGTGTTCCAAATTTGACAAAAGGGATGTGGTTACTATATTTATTTTTTCAATAGTTTTGCCGCTCATTGTAGATCAATATAATGGGTACTATAATTTGCTGATTATAAATTGAATAGAACTGCATTTGAAAGACAGTCAGTTTGAATGGAATGGAAAGTACACTTATGATACAATGGTCTCAAAATCCATTCTGGGACTCTACAACTGATTTCATTTTGAGAACTGCACAACTGCCTGAAAGATATGAAACTAGAAACATACGAGATGTGTTCAAAAAATAAGATGAATTTTCAAATTTCGCGGGCTACGTGGGGCTAGAGCTTTCTACAGTTTTTAACCAAAACCAAACCAGTTTTGACCAAAATAGTCACGATAACGTGTTTACACTGCAGGCTTACGTTTGAGGAGAACTCCAAAAAGATATATCACTTGAATAATTCGATAACATCAACATCATCTTACACCAAGAAAGAGTATTAAGAGTGACAAAAAACTGTACAAAAATTCCGGTCAGATTCATCCAACATCCTTTTGTGTTGCCGCAAAAATTATTCTGAATTAAAGCAGAATAAAAGGAGAAAAGCTTTAACTTTCTGAAGTTCTTCGTTTAGTAAATGTAGAAGGACCACCGATCTTTGGGGCCACTTTGTACGTGTGATATCTTAAGGGGCGTGGCGGTGCAATCTATTTTCATTCGCAGTACTAAATGCCTGATATGAGCGCAATTGTAATCAATCTATTGTAATTGAGTGAAAAAATACAAATCTAGTGACACGTAAGTTAAGTAAGGTAATTTGTATGGGCGAAATCAGAAAGGGCATAGTTATTCCGTCGATTTTTATAAATTTTAGCCAATATTACAACGAAAAATCAAATTTCAATGAATCTGCCAATTTGTATGGGATGCAGAAGAATGGGTATGACAGTGTAGCCCAGTTTACTTCTCAGAACTAAAGTTACCATACTCCTGATGTATGGCAAATTTCATCAAATTTGGTACTACCGATTGGAAGATATGAAGGTAAAAATATATGGGTCAAATCGGATATTTGGATGTACTAGAAGGGGCTTTCGATGTTGTAAAGAACTGTGAACCAATGTAAGGGATCAAAATTTGGACTATTAAAGATTACCAAATTGAATTTGCAGAGGATTGGTTGAATTCCAAAAAATCGGTCATAATTTAATAACAGACCTATTCTAATTGGTGTCAAAATGGATGTGGCATTGTGATCGGTTTTCACTCTTGCTTTGGCAAACGCTTAAAACGTACCAAATTTTACTATATTTACCGCAAACGATCGGAAGGTTCGTAGCCAAGAATATATAGGATTAATGGGTTATTTGTATGGGTGGTACCAAATTTTATCAGGAATTATGAAAAAATGCAGCGGGCAAAAATTCGGATTACGGATGAAATATATATTACGGAAAATATAAGGCTGTGTCAGGCATTAAGAGGTTCCATATGGATTTACGATAGTTATCGTATCCACTAGCCAACCAGCCAGACATACGAACATCACTCAATCGATTTAAAAAATCATGACAAGTATTGGTTCAGAAGATACTCTATACTTTATCTTCTTTACCTTCGGGTGAAGGTATAACTAAATGTATCGAGAACAATGTTTTGAGGAAAAATCTGTTAAATTCATTAACGCAATATCGTCGGAAACAGATTCCTTGGCAACTGAAAGGGCCCGAATTCGTTTGCAGAAGTACAGCGCGTAAGGAAATATTCTAATTTTGCTATTCGGATTTCGGACTAACGCCTCCTATTGCAGAGACATTAAAAAAAAAACTCAGACGCATAAAATTGTTCCTATATATTGCATGGTTGAAATGATTGATGCAATGCATGATCTCTACTGGTATAATTCTAATTCTCGTTTTTATGGGAATAATTGCTGGTATAATTGCTTATTAACTGAAGTTTGGAAATAATTAAATTCAGGGGACAGGGAATTATCTTCTACCAGATTAAATTTAATAATTTTGAATTCTTTGTGTGATAATTTCTGATCAACACGTGCTCACGGAATTCATGTATTACAAATTTTACTGTCGAATAACCGAAAAGAATAGATGGTATAAACACAAAGCGTTAGTTAAAGACATTTTATCTAAAGATGATTACAGTTTTTAAATATTAGATTCTAGAATAACACTTTTTGGCATTATTTGAACAAGAGTACGAATAGTATTTGTTTGAAGATCACTGATTGGACATCGTTTGAGTAAACCAATGCCTTTATAGAATTCACTTCAAATAAACTGGATTAAAGTTCTATAATCCCGTACTCTGCAGAAATGGCGATGTGAATTGGCCACCAAGATTATGCCATATATTTGTCTCTGTAGATTGATTATGTTACGAGATGACATCGTATAATTCACGCCAAAAAGGTAATTTTAGTTTCACAAACTAATGTTGTAGAATTTAATTATTTTTTTTCACATGTCAATTTGATATAAAACGGTTTAAGAGATCAGTACATGCTTTTAGTCATCTAATGCAGAATTTATATCATTGGAAATTCATTTAATAAAATAATTTATTGGAATTCTTTCAGCTTTATTTCTTTTGTTTTTGGGGATGTAAACGCATTTCGTGAACAGCAAGGGGGTTTTCTTCATACAAAAAACGATCATTTTCCATTCATAGAACAGTCTAATCAGAAATGAGCTCCATCGTTAATGATGAATGTAGGTACGGAATGTACTCCGGAAACATTATTTATTTTGGTAATGAATTCCAATAACTTTTTACGCTGTGCAACTGCGTTTCTACGGTTTCTATTGTGCTGTGCAAAGCAATATTGAACACAAATGTTAAGTTAAGTTAAGAATCTGAAAATGAGATGACAAGTATAAACTAGTATACAAACTTTAGTCATACAGACTGATTTACATGTATTTGCTTTGGTTTCAAAATATGTGGTCAGTCAGAAAGGGCGTGGTTAATCGACAGGTTCTTACGAAAATATATTCTGAATTAAAGTACAGTAAGAAAACCAAAATTAACGAGAAACCATTACTTTTTTTACAATCATTGTGATAAAGCAGTTTATTTTCCTTCGCAGAACCAGGTTTACTGAACATCTGATGATGAATTTATTACAATTAAATGAAAGATAACAATCATCAACATATATTTTAAATTAGGTAATTTGTATGGGGTGAGCACCTTTACCCGATTAATGTTTCTAAACCACCAAGCGTTAGAATAATTGACAGAAATTGAAGTAATTGCAGCCTACGAATTAGAAATTTTCATAAATCGATCAATACATTACTTGCAATCGCTTGAAATATTTAAAACTAAGAACACATGAGTTAAATTGATCATTTGCATGAGATTTACTAGAAGGGGCGTGGCTAATCGGTTGATTTGTCAAAAATCTGCCAAACAATGTAAACCAATATAACGGACTAAAATGTAAGTTATTACAGTCCACTAGTGGAGAGTAACAGGGAACAAATTGAGTTTGGGAAAATCGATAGCTAATGATTGGGACAAACCATTTCTTTTTCATTATGAGAATCTATTTTTGCAGCTGCTCAACGTGGGACAAATAAGAAAATAAAAGGTATGAATATGAATAAAATAAAAGATATGAAGCTAAGAATATATGAGTTACATCGCCACTGTGCCATTTTAATTTGGTTGAAGCACAAGCTTATGTTAATGGTCTCCTTAATATGCTTTGTGGCTCCTATTATGTATGAATCACATATTATTTTTGTTTAAGCTATAACAATTAGCTGTTTTTATTAAGCTAATTCTCACCCGAATAGCAAATCAATGTGGAAATGGTTTTAAATTTCATTAGACACCGTTTTTAATCCCTTCGAAACCGGTTAATCCTCTCCCTGCAATATCGTAGTAAACGTCTTCGACTGAAAATAGGCGTGTAACTTTTCTCGCACTCCTAACCCATTCCAAAACCTTCGGCTGTGTGAACCGCACAACTTTATGTAAAAAACTTATAAATTTAATTTTTCCACAATAACTACCCTCTAACCTTACTGATCGTGCACAGTCTGTAGTCGTTGAAGACTTAATGTCAAAGTACCTTTCATTAAACTATGGCGTACCACAGGCTTTATATTTTAAAGCATAATAATGATCTTAATAGGAAGTGTGATTGGGCAGCATTAAATAGGCTCCATCTTAAACCGAAAAAATTCAAATGACTCTTTGTGTCAAAGAGATCTCATGTAATTTCTGATAACGTGATGGTAATGTTGGGAAAACAAAGAATTTATATAGTGTAGCTGATTCAACGTGTTGGAATTATGTTTAATAAGGAATTAAAAACCATGTTAATGCTGCCGCAGGTAGTGATTTTGCCATGCTAAAAACATTCTATCTAATGAAACAAATTACACCATTGCACATACATGAAACCGCTATAGGCTGTGAAATATTTGCCTGTTTTGAATGACTGAATGGTATTTATAATCTACTCAAAATCTTTGTATGGCTTTAGCTTAGATGATCTGCTGCAGATAAGAACACTAATTCTTACGCATAAAGTCGTATATGCTGTTGGAACAAATTTATATCCTCGATTGCAGTTCCTTACGTCTGAAAGGGGCAATGCATTGATATACATTCGACACCGCTTACAAAAAACTGATTAACAATTTCAAGTCTTTTTTGAACTTTTCTGGAATCATTTACCATTCGGTACCCAAATAACAGGCAACGCTATGCAATTTAAGAATGAATTATTTGCAAATTCCTAAAGCGCCCAATAAGGTTAACTGTTGATCTTCTTAACTGTTCAACATAACTTCTTAAATTTGCAATATCGAATGTAATCGTTTCTCGTTTTTTATGTTATATAACTTTAACATTGTATTATCATATTTGCAAATTGAATGTTCTGAACCTCTATTTCTGTTAAAAGATTACATACTCCAGTATGTAATTTTGTCAACTTGCTAGTTGTGATAGAAAAATATTTCAAAAAAAAAAAGAAAATAAAAGAAATAAAAAGTGAAATGAATAACGCAAATGTATGTTATCAGTGACAATTTTTTTGTTCACAATTAGTGCCGATTTGATGCGTTTACCCTTAAAATATTATAGTGTTACAGCCATATATATACATATTTATTGAAAGTTTATAAATCTAGTTTTTATACTAAAAACCTCTTTAATCATTTAATAAATTGTTATGTTCACAGCACCCAGAAATATCGGAATTTTACCCTCCGTCTCCCTATCCGTCCATTTATATTCGTACTCAAATGCAACATTAACCGATTTCAACAACAATTTGAAAACATGTTTTTCCAAGTTATTTCTCTTACTTCCAAATTTCCCTCATTTCCAAAAGGTGCTTTCCTGATATTCATATCAATATGTTTGCCTATATTTTTCCAAATTCGAATGAAAGTTATAAATATCAATTGTTGTTTCTCAGCAGCACTTACATATTCACATTATCATGTTCTGTTAGCCTTTTTTAATATTAAATAGAAATTTTTCGTTTCAATTACATTTTTTCGGAGGAAAATTCTCGTTTTCAACGGAAGTTTTCTAATTTCAATTGAAAATGGTGTAGTAATGCACAAAAATATTATAAAATATTTATTGGAATTTCCGCAATGAGAAAATATGTTGGAAAACGGATTGCTTTTTAACATATCAGTGCTCGAAGTTAATATTTTCGTTGCAATTTAAAACAGTTAGTTTTTGCTCTGTAGCATCCGGCTGCACGAATTGAATTTTCAATGCTTAAAGTAATTTATTAAGCTTGCTACCAAACTACTGTAATTATTACACCTACACCCGAAGCACCATGGCTTTTTAAATCGATTGAGCGATTTCCATCTGTCTGGCTGGCAAATCTTTACTTAACTCGTCAAAACTTGTCATAGCCTAACATTTAGCCAAACCGTAGCCAAGGATTTTCAATAGGCTATCTTTGCCGGTACCTCGCTTGTAACTCCACATTCGGGCACTGGAATGTTGTATATTTTTGTCCTTTGCATTTGTTTGTACTGTTTGGCATTGGTGTTGGAACCTCTCGTACAAATTGACCTATTTTCCAAAATTCAGCCTTTCCTCTGCGATTTCTAATCGATAGACTGCACTATCCTTAGTTTTTATTCAATATATTAAATTACAATTACAAAGGCATTGTAACACATTTCCGCTGTAATGCCTAATTCAAAGACTGCAGTTACTGAAATGGTTGGCAATTACATATCATTAAAATGTTTCGCCAAATTTAAATAATCAGTCGAACAATCATTCTCTCTTTGTCAACATCCATACAAGTTACCAAATTTTACTCACATTTTCCTATATTCCAATCTTGTACTTCACCAAATTCAGTACATACTCGTATGTAACCGAAGAACGCGTAAATATAGTTAAAACTTACTACAAAAGTGGTGATTCAAACGTAGACTTTCAAGCCAACAAAATATTCTTTAGCGATGAAGTTTATTTCTCACTCGGTAGTTATGTCAACAAGTAAAAGTGTCGCACATGAGACTCGGAGAACCTAGAAGTGATTGTGGAAAAGTCATTGCATCCGGGGAAAATGACTCTTTGGTACGCATTATGGTCTAGAGGTATCACTGGACCGTATTTTTTCGAAAGCCAACTCAAAAGGACCCACCGCTGCAAGCACTTTACCTATAGAGGGAGTCATTTAAATAACATAGTATTTCGTACATAATGGCAAAGTCCAAGCATTATAATGAAATTAAAGTTTCATTGAAATCATAGCTTTATGTGTGTTTTATTTACCTTTACTTTTGAAACCGAAAAATGGATAACCCTATATTGCCCACTAGGCATTTCACTCATACGCCATCCTCTTAGAGTTAGAAATGTATGGAACTATTTAATGCTGTTGTATTTTCACAATCAAAAATATTGCATTTTCTGTCACTTCGCGCAAAGCCAACTTTATTAATCGCATCCGATACGACATCCCCTCTCGCTGTAAAATATTTGTTAATAATAAAGAATATAACGTAAGCTGTTAGAGGACTTAAAGGAACGACATTTTAGTTTTATATTATTACTAGCCGACCCGCAGTGCGTTGCAGTGTCGTCATTAGCTAAAATATAACCTGGATTGAATTATCGAAAACTTGATTTTTTTACCCTATATTTCTTCAATGTAATCTTTCTCTGTCAATAATTCAGTGTTATTAAAATTTTAAGAATGTCGTTCCAAAGTGTAAGTTATTCCCAGGGCTTATTCCTTCTTTGTCAATAGCAAATGTAAGAAGTCTAATATGTATATTTATATATACTTCCAGCAGTTTAAGAGATATGGTTGCTTGAATCTTTGCGTAGTAATAGTCAAGCTACGCTCTTTCTTCCACTCATAACCAAAGAATGCACATAACAAATTCGTGACCGATTGTAACATACTCACAAATTTTGATGACGATCGAAGTGGCCGCAATATCGCTTTTTGGTAGAACATGTTGCTTTCGGTATCTATATTATATTATTATATATGACAATTTCAATTGTTAGGTCCCATTTCCCTAATCTTAACCGTTGGAATTTCGTAATTGCTCTCTATCAATCTATCGAATGTTTATGGCTCTCTATCAGCACATTTGACCATTTAAATGGATTACTAAACGGGCGTCGATCAATTTTTGCTAGCATACTTCATTCCATCTCAGTAGCATATGAACCAAATGTTATCTGTGCACCTTTTATAGTTCATGAGATGCACTTGTTGCAGATGTTAAGGTGCTACAACTTTTCAGGTAATACAGCACAAGAACGTTTTCTGATTATATTCATTTACCAAATTTTTATGATGATCTGTCAGTTACTTTGCCTGATAGAACGGTTTAGTGCAGCCCTGTTTTTATAAGGAAAGTTTTCTGCATCAGTAGAATGCCAAATTTAGTTTTTTTTTCCACCAAAATGTCATAAGATGCAGCCGTTAAAAAAGTTATATGGTGTAGGCATCGTCACGCTCTTTTTCTAAATTTAACATTATACAGCATATGACAATTGCGTCGTTGGTTGTAATATATTGTTAAATTTGTATAAAGACGGATAGGTTACTTTGACGACTATAAGGACCACAGTCTGCTTTTTACTTTTAGTTAACCATTAGTTAACCATTATATGCCAATAGCTTACCTACCAAATGTATACTTAAAATAGTTCAATAGATATTGCCGACCAATATTGTTATTTTTATTGACGCTAACACGCGACTTTATCTAATTATGAATTAATACAGCTAATGGTTACTTCTATGGTGACATAAATACACTGTGAAAATTTCATGACATTCAGTGCTTTTTTTTGGACGCCTATTCGGAACAAAAATACAAGCAAACAAACATATCGATATACAAACATACCAACATATAAACCTACAAACATACAAATATTCAATATT
The DNA here is from genome assembly GCA_019455685.1 of Philornis downsi. Taxonomy (NCBI): domain Eukaryota; kingdom Metazoa; phylum Arthropoda; class Insecta; order Diptera; family Muscidae; genus Philornis; species Philornis downsi. The sequence continues at coordinate 1,886,503 of JAHXMU010000027.1, read as the reverse complement.
ATTCTCGTACGTCTATATAGATATCAAACATAACTGTAATTTTGAGAGGTATATTGTAAAAATCAAAAGTAACTATTTATCTCACGGTTATATCGCCCTGAGACACAAAACTCGCAAATAATGCTAATAGAGGGATGTTTGTTTTAGTAAAAGTTATGACTGTTATGACTTTTGGCTTAAGAGTCTAATTGCAGGTAGTCAAAGGAACGATTCGTTTACGCCAAAAATTATTCACGGAATCCCTCTTTTCGAGAAACAAGAGAATTCGGTTACAATCTGGAAATAAGGAATTGGAGTTAAATTGATGCAATTTCATTATAATTAGTTATTGGTAACTAGTGGATTATCAAAAGTAACGAAACTATCTATAATTATTTCAAAATCATTCTCATTAATTAGAGTAATGGTAACTGAAAAAATTGCGTTACAATTGATGATTTCAGTCATCAATTAATATAGCATAATATGTTGCATCAAAGCATGTAAAATTTTGGCCATTATCATACACTGTGTTGCTGCTTTCTCTTCATTGTATTACTCGTTAGTTGGTGTCTTATTGGCACGAGTTTGTATCGCTTGGCTTAAATTAACGTTCTTACTGTTTTTTGCATAATAATGCGTATCTGTAGAAATAGACATGCTGTTTATAGAAGTATTTCCTTTTTAAATAAGTTAGTTGATAACGGCTTCAAAATGTGCTTCAAATGTGGACATTAATAAAAGTACGAAGAAGCCCAGAAAAGCTGCCGCATCAAAGGCTAAATGAAGGAATGAATGTTTTGTGAAATTTAACACCTGGGAAAACTTTTACGGCGAACCAAACAATACGTGGAATAAAGAAAAATTAACGTATTTTCTCATTCAACCGCACTCTCTTGTAGTTCACAAAACATTCGTGAAAGAAGCAACATCATAAAACAAGTGGAAGAATCATTAGACTTTCGGATTGTGGACAAAGACCAAAGAAATATTTTTATGAGTCAAATTATTATCCGAGGAAAAGCCAGAGACCTTTTAGAACATCTAAAGAGGAGAATTTTCAAAAAATATCACAAGGGTTGGACAACAAATTTTAAAGCAATATTATTTGGACGATATTACATTATGAAACCAAAAAAAAAAAAACATAGTCCGAAGAACATAATATTTAATGTAGACGGGACATCTGCATCTGAATACAACGTTTCGAAGGGAAGACTAATATAATTAAACTAATAATATCTTAAACAAGACCAACCATTGTTGGTTTCATGTGCAAAAATTCTGTGAATTCTAAAGTACTGAACTAAACCAGTATTGAAATTTCAATCATCTTCGCACTACCTCCTTTTTCACTTGTGTGGAGTGACAAAAGGTAATTAAAAGTCGCTCCATTATAATCAGCAAGTGTTCTGAATTAATGAACAACAAAGGAAACAAAATTATAATTTACCGAAATCTTCCACATAGAATTTGTAGAGAAACCATGGGTTTTTTAAAATTGAACAAATTTTTATGCGTGCTAAATTATACTGGCTTTAGTGTAACCAAATCCAAGTATGCACTTGGTAATATGTAGGTTAAGTCAAATAATTTATGCAGAAGGAGTGAAAAAGGGCGTGGTCACCCCATCAATATTTCCAAATTTTAGCTAGCATCATAATGCAATACAAAATACAGGGGAAAAAGTAAATTTCAACAAATCAGTCAGTTTGTATGGGGTTTGATTATGCCGTCCATTTTCCTTCTCAGAACAACTTCTGAAAAAACATATGGAGCTAATAACCACTTACCTTCCTTCAGCTTTAGTATCAGTCCTTCACGCCATACATTATCAAAAGCTTGAGAAACATCGATGAACAGTGAAGAACAAAATTTTTTTCTTTCTAAAGCACTTCTAACGACTTGAACCAATCTATGCGTCTGTTCAATGATGCTATGCTGTTTTCTGAACCCAAATTGGTGGTCCAGGATACATATATTTTTTGCTAGTATTGGCGACAGTTTAGCCAGAAGCAGCTTTTCGAAAAGCTTTGACATCGTGGGCAATAGGCTAATAAGCCTATATGACAGCTATGGTGAGGTCTTTGAGGTAACTCTTTTAGCATCTTGTTACTAATACCACCAATTCTTGGAGCTTTTTCGGGTTTAGTTTTAGAATTAATTCTTTTACATCTCGAATTTAAAACCTTAATGGTTGAGAAGGAAACGGAATAATACTTGGCAAGTCAGTAACACCAGTACATGTGTTTGGAGTGAAAACGTTTTTTAAGTGACCAGCAAACATGTCGTTTTTTTCAGAATCACTTCTTGCCCTAATCTCCACTCGAATTGCGTAGAGGCGGAGGTAGAGCAACAAGAGCCTTTTCAGATTTTTAGCAGCACGCCATAAGGAATAATTGGAGTCAGGTGTGGCATCAAGAATTTGGAGATATCCCAAGAAATGCAGTTTTTTTCAAATGCTAGCAGATCTGTAAGACGTTTAGTGCACTCTTTAAGTCTAATTTTATGTTGAGGTGATCTGTGCTGTTGCCATTCCCTCTGAATGCTCTCTGTGCAATGGGCATTGAGGTATTTTGTGAACCAAAGCCAATTAACACAGTTGATGATCTTTACATTCACAAAGAGCGACTCACTACTTTGTGGATTACAGATTATAATAATCGTGGGTTTGTGATCGGAAGAGAGATCCAGAGGATCTCCCACTTGTATTAGATTTCTGGAGATATTTTTGGTGGCCCCAAAATCTATGACATTGGGAATTTTTTGTATGTCAGTTGGCCAGTATGTAAGCTCCCCACTCGATATAACGTCCAAGTCCAGTTTGAGATTACGCTAAACAACGCGTAACCCTTAGGTGTAATAAGACGAGATGCCCAATATGTGTGTTTTGCGTTTTAATCGCCTGCTGCCAGGGAACGAGGTCCAAGCGACTTATTGAGATTCTTGTATTGGTTCTCTGTGATTGAGAATCTTAAAGGTGAATATACTGAAGATATCACAATATTATGATAAAAATTTCCCACGGAAATATTTGTTGCTTGTAGATATTCTTCACCAATATTATCCAGGTAATGATATTTTATTTTTGACTTTACTAGAATTGCTGAGCCTCCGCATGCTCTTCCTCTCGGGCCTTTTGTGCCATATAGCTTGTACCCATTAATCCTAAATAGGCTCCTTGATGTTAAATGTGCCTCAGAGACCAGCATTATATCAATATTTTTTCCGTAAAGAAGTGCTCAATTTCGTTTTTGTGTTAGCGAATGCTATTTGCGCTCCAGAAACATATTGTTAACCTGTTCATGGCTTATTAACTATTGCTTGAAGCAATGTGTTCTGTTAAAGTTACGATTTGGATTTGTACTATCTGAATTATTCGTTGGTGTCAGCCTAGGCGCTGGATTAGAATTAGCTTTGGATGCATGGTTAGCGCTTGGTTGGGTCATTTGGGGATAAATGGCTAAGTAAACATTACGTGTGTGATCTGGACTTATTTTTGGTTGTTGAGTCATTGACCGTTTGACTGACGAATATACAAGGCAACCTTTATCGTCAGCTGTATGATTACTGTTACTGTTACTACATTTCTTATAGTTTTAGCCATCTTTTGACTTATTAAGAATAGCCGTGCCGTGAAATTCACCACATACGACGTGGGCAACAGTAGGTTTTTGAATGCCCATATTCTTGGCAGTTGTGGCACTAGACGGGTCCTGAACGTTTGTGAGGTTCTTCCATGGTAATTTTACGGTGTAACAGGTACTTCAACGTGTAAATTGGATAAATTTCATTTTTCTTCAATTTGATATCATTCAGCTCCAATTCAACCCGAAACATAGGTTGGGGAATTCTCTCTCGATTTCTTATATTTGAAATGTTTTCACCTTGAATCCCTTGCCAACAAGGCCAGCTTTTATATCTTCTGGATCTAAACTTGCGTCTATGCCTTTCAACATTCATTGATAGGTACAGTAAACCATTTTACTTTTTTCAAATTCCGCAGTAATTTTGCGATAGTTTTTTCCTCATACAGCTTAATAATTTAAATTGTCATGTGTCATGTATTATAAGAGGTATGAATTCGGAACATGATACGTGTACTATACTACACCAGACTTCTTTTTTAAAAACAGATATTATTATTTGTGAACATATCACGCAATTGTCATGTGCTCTGTTTGGATATGATTAGAAGAAAGAGCGTAGCTTCGCAATTACTACACAAAGATTTAAGCGACCATATTTAATAAACGGCGGATAAATATATGAGATTTTTTACCTATGATATTTGCAAAGAAAAAATAAGCATAAAATTTTAGTAATACAGAGTTAGTGACCGAGCAAGACTACATTTGGAAAAGACTATGGTATTATACAACTGTAGTTGATGTTGGAATGAATGCCGGGGCTGATATTTCAGCAAATCTCGGCTAAATCGCATTAATTGCAGTCGATACAGATCCCCAGTGATGGTTTCGCTTGATTTCAAAAGCTCGTAATAAATGACACCAACAAGTTTCCATCAAATGCAGAGTGTAATCTCCGCAGGTTGAATATTCGGCCGAGGCGACGAAGTAGAAATATGACCGAGCAGACACTATGACTTTCTTTTCTTCGGATTGCTGAATGAATCCATTTTTCATTACCTGTTACAATACGATGAAGAAACCCTTTCCTTTTCTGTTGCTGAAGCAGTTGTTCACAGGCGAAAAAACGACGCTCAACGTCCCTTGGCTTCAACTCATGAGAAACCCAAGTTCCTTGTTTTTGAACCAATCACAACGGATGCAATCGCTTGGTTATCGCTTGGCGGGTTACTCCTAATATGAAGCAAGCTCTACCTGCGTTTGTCACGGGTCCCCATTATGCAATGTCGCCAATTCAGTGTCTTCGAAGGTTTTTCGTTTTCCTTCATGCGAACGGTCGTCAACATCAAAATCACCATCTTTAAAGCGACGGAACCAATCTCGACACGTTGTTTCATGTAAAGCAGCATCTCCGTAAATGCTGTGGAGCTTTCGATTGATTGATTATTTGGCACAAAATCATACATATTCACACAACCAAAAGAATATGACGTCAAAAGAAAATCACTATTGCGTCGAGGTGGTACGTATACCATATGCCTAAGCCTGGCTCATGACGTTTATATTATGGCAGTTTTGATTTGCACTTATAGCTGGCGCCATCTATTGGCAAACAGCGGGAACTTAGTTGCGCGCATAACAAAAATAAAATCAGGCAAAAACTTTTATTTTTCCAAACAAAATATAAAAACACATTTACTTACTTTTATTTTGTTAAATAACTTAATTTGCTTTAATCGGCATGCAAATGATTTTCAGTTTACTTTAAAATTTTCATGTCAGATCCTTAAGGAGCCTAAGGGGAAAACTACGAAAAAGATTTTACGACATAAAATTAATTTTTTCATATTACTTTGGCCGTATATGGAGATGCGCTTTATTATTAAGTTAAATAAATAGAAATACCTAAACGTTTTTTTCTGTTATGTGGAGTTGTGAAGATATTGTTTTAAAGGTATTTTGGAGAGCTATAAAATTGTTTTACGTTTTATAATAATAATATAATTGGAAGAGGTTGAGTAGAAATAGTACAAACAGAATACAAATAAATAAATATCTGACTGTACAAGCATTTTTGTACACATGTCCGCAATTGGACAATACAAGTCCAAAAACTATTTCGGATAACCAGGAACTGTTTACAAAGCTTAATTATCGTGTAGTAGTATAAATGAAACACATGCTGTATGTCTTGGATACCTAAGGTGGTTTTTGAAGTCGTTGCCAAACACTTTGCTGAAACATTTGAACCATCACGACGCTGTTTCAGATCCATTGAAAGCAAGAGCGATGTATAGCACTTTTTGAAACGCCTACCATTTCAGCCGAATATTATCCAATACCATTTTATGGATTTCCTTAACCGTGTTTGCGTGGACTCCTTAATTGGTCGATCGTTACGGTGTTCATCTTGGCGGCTCGTACGGCCTCGTTGAAACTGAAATAACAGACTCTCCCAGAATACAATCTAGCTCGGCTTTAATATTGGTTGGACTAAAATGGAAGTATTGAATTACACAACAGTGACCAATTTTTTCCATGTTTACAAATTCACTGAGATCGTATACTTTTGATGGCTCAAATAAAAATACTAGACGACGTGGCACCTTGAAACTTAAAACATACGTTTATAAGGCTGCCACTTTTCACCAAAATAATTTCATGTTCAGATATTTCATAAATTCATTTTGCTAAATTTAGAACTTATTAATTTGTTTTTTTTTAACATTTTACAGTGGCAATAATCATTGCTACTTATAATCTCCATCGTGAGCAAACTAAATTTATGTTTATGCTGCGTAATTTTTAATGACAGTTACGTCAACTAGTGTTTTCTTTATATAAAAAAAAATTATATTTTAAAAAAACATTCTACATGTATGAGTTAGTACTTAGTAACGCAAAGTCCCTCAGTAAGCTTGGGCTCTCGGCCCACTTTATATATGACAGCGAACTCGTGATCTCCCAAATATATTCCGTTAGCCAAGCGCTACTGTCCATTTACCAGAAGTATAAATCAAAATTAAATTTATGCAATTTTTCGAAACGTTTTGTACTGGACCGTATGGAAAACATTTAATATCTTTAATAGAAGCAGATATGTAAAACAAATGTTATAAAGAATAACTAAAAAAGTATTAATGAATTAAAATTTTTAGCTACCGAAAGTTCAGATAGATTTCGAGCAAAACACTTTTTGTTTGTGAATAGCAAAATTTCGACCAAAATACAAATATTTTTGTTAAACCACTTTGGAAGATATTGCAATCCCAGTGTGGATAATCCCGTAGTAGAACAACCTTTTATTTACCACTAATTGATTGCGTCTTCTGGCAACACTGTGCTGCATTTTACATTTATTCTATACTATCATACCCGATTTGTTGGAAGCTAACTTGTTGCTTTACAGCCCATCACAACAAATGTTGTCTGCTGAGAGTCAGAGATATAACATAAGAGAAGAAGTGAAGTTACCGGTACAACAGTGGCGATACTTATGTACACAAATAATTCAATTGTGATCGCGTGAGCTCGGTTATGCGAAGTGATACGTCATAACTAATCAGTAGGGTACGCCGCTCATTGGTTACTGTGTGCATCTCACAACTACTCTGGCGCTAAAAGAAGCATTTTAAAATTGTGACTCACACTCGTATTTACTTACGTGTACGTGGTGTTGTAAATGCTCATACCAAGTGATCTAGAGAGCAAGTTTGTCCGGTTACTTGTTAACATTTTCCACATCACTCTCACATGCATGAGCATACATACTAGTGTACGCAACTCCATTGTGTACGTTCGCATATATTAATTTTTCTTGCCAAACGCTAACCGACGCGGCCAGTACGCAGCAGTATATTTACTTGTTGTTTGTTAACTTGTTGTTAACGTTGATTCTGCAGCACCATACAATTTGAATGGAACTCGATCACTGCCGTCAGACAGCGACGACGGTTAGTCTTCAGCTCGCTTATACCAACTTTTGCTATAAAAGCGAGGTATTTTGTTCGCGATACTTTTTGATTTGAGCTCAGTGTTAATTAAGACGCGAACTAAGTGGGTTTAGTGCAGTTTCCGTGTGTGTGTTTTAACAACAGAAAAGAAAATAAAACCAGAAAAATCAGAAAACCAGAGAAAAGAATAAAAATTGAAAAGAGAAAAAACAAACAATACAAAATAGAAATCAAAACAACAAGCATCAAGCAAAGCAAGTGAACCAAACGGTAAAAGTCAATCCAATAAATTAAATACCGAATTTCAGATTTAGACAACGTTGTGATTTGCTACCAAATTTGGTTAAATATCCGCGCTTCTAGCTATTGAAGCCATAATGTAGGCCTCTATACCTGATGTTTGTGGATTTGTTTGAGTGAATGTGCTAAATTTGACGAAATGGAAATTGGAAAAGAAAAAATAACCTCACAAGTAAACTTTGCAGACATTATTTTATTCCTCCACAAAATTGGACTGACTTAATTGAATGTTGATTAATTACTCTGAAATTTAATAAGAAATGTTGGTAGAACTAATGTCCAGCTTTTGATATATAATTATCTCTGGCGTATAAACAAACACAAACGATGGCGGTCCCAAAACTAAGCGGCCTGACGTATAGGTGATGCCAGTAGTTTAAAAAAAAATTATTTTTGTGGAAAGTGGCAACCTTATAAAAACTATGTTTTAAGTTTTAAGGCATCACGTTAATAGTATTTTCTTTGAGCCATCAAAACTAAACGATCTCAATGAATTTGTAAACATGGTTGAAATTGGTCACCGTTGTATAATTCAATACTCCCACTTGAAAGGTCTCCGTCCAACAACCAATATTAAACCTGAGCTAGATTATATTCTGGGGAGTTTGCTATTTCATTTACGAGTGCAAAATATTGGGTATCAGAGTTTAAACAAAACGAACACCGTAATGGTCGACCAATTGAGGTGTTCTCTGACGTGAACACGGTTAAAAAAATCTACAAAATGGTACTGGACGATGGTCAGTTGAAGCTGTGTGAGCTAGCTGAAAAGATAGGCAATTCAAAAAGTGTTACACGAGGTGTGTTCAAAAAATAAGGCGAATTTTCATTTTTCTCAAAAACATTTATTTATTCATCAATTTCTATTTTATCTCCTTCAAAGTAGTCCTCCTCAGATATAATACACTTGTGCCAGCGTTTTTTCCAATCCTCGAAGCAGTTTTGAGTGCATATTTTGGTATGTCCTTGAGCTCTCTCAACGATTCTGTTTTTATCTCCTCAATCGTCGGAAAGCTCCGTCCTTCCATGGACTCTTCAATTTTGGGAATAGGAAAAAGTTGTTGTTGGGCAAATAATCTCTCACAAGCAAAGATGAGTGGGTGCACCTGGCATTATCATGATGCAAAAGCCATGAAATTTTTTTTCACAATTCCGGGCGTTTTTTTCGTATTGCTTTACGCAAACGGCGCATAACTTCAATGTAATATTCCTTGATGCACTACGCCATGGTAATCGAATAAAACAGTGAGCAAAACTTTGACATTTGATCGAACTTGGCGCGATTTTTTTAGTCTTGGCTCTCCTGGTCTCTTCCATTGGGACGAACGTGCTTTGGTTTCGATGTCATAACCATACGTATGATTCGTCACCAGTCAGTCAGTTATGACCCTTTTAAGCAAATCTGGATCATCGTTGACGTCATTCAACAATTCCTGAGCGATGCTCATGCGACGTTGTTTTTGGTAAAAATTCAGCAATTTTGGAACGAACTTCGTTGCCACATGCTTCATGCCCAAAATTTCCGAAAAGATTGCATGGCATGAGCCAACCGATATGCCTCAGCAACTTCTCTAATTGTGATTGGACGATTCTCCATATCAATTATCTTCACTTTCTCAACATTTTCATCGGTTATTGACGTGCTGGGACGTCCAGAGCGGGCGTCGTCATTCACATCTTCTCGACCTTCTGTGAAAAGCTTGTACCACTTATAAACATGTTCGATGTTTCCCCTCAAAAAAGCGGAATTTTCGCGTCGATTTATAGTCAAGGATGAGACAAGGATCCATCACTTCACACCTGAGACAATGGAACAATCAGAGCAGTGGAATGGAATGGGAGAATCAAGTCCAAAGAAGGCGAAGACAGTTCCATCTGCATGCAAGGTCATGGGGTCTGTTTTTTTTTTTTTTGGATGCGCTCGTGATTAATTTTATTGATTATCTTCAGAAAAGAAAAACCATCAACAGCGAATATTATGCTAATTTATTGCAGCATTTAGCAAAAAAGGGCGCTTTTGCGAAAAATTTGGTTGCTTGTGTTCTTTCATCAAGAAAATGTTCCAGTTCACACATCCACTATTGCAGTGGCCAAAATTAATGAATTAAAGTTCTAATTGCTTAATCACGCACCTAATTCACCAGATTCAGCTCTCTTGGTTTATATTCTATTTCCAAGCTTAAAAAAATGGCTCGGTGGTAAAAGATTTGCCAACAATGAAGAAGTGGAGTCTGCGGTTGATGGCTATGTTAAGGAGTTTCACAGCTCTTACTATAAACTGGGTATAGAAGCTATTGAATATCGCTGGATAAAGTGTATTGAGCTAAAAGGAGATTATGTTGACAAATAAACAACTTTTTTGTATTTTCTTCTTTAGGTCGGTTAGTTTTGGTTACATAATATAAGATTATGGCACGATGGACATGAAATGCAATTAAAAAAATAATTATTTATTTTTCTTGAATGATAACAACAGTTGTTGAAAAGTTCGACAAGTTTGTATGCTTAGCTCGTAGTTTATCAAATTATCACATTTACTTCCTTTTCTTTGTGGTAAAATCAGTTATTGCCAACGACGAAATCTGGAAACGTACCATGTCGTTTGCAATGTGAGCTATTTTAAGTTATATTTTATATAATTACGACAGCAGTGCGACTCCTGACGCATGCAAATCATTCACGTATCATTTCAGCAGAACACGTAAACGTTGGAATGAACGCCGATTTCTGTTTATTTATAAGGGTCACAAACGACACGTTCAGAGTTGCGATATTGGCTTCTCAGTATAAAAACATGCACGAGACAATTATTGTTCAGTAAAGTGACAGTAAAAGTGACAAAATATACCGTATGAGACCCAGCCAGCCTTTAATGTAATAAATGTCGTTGGGTCGCTATACCAGTAAAATTTTGCAAATTGGACTCTTTAGGGAAATGTTATATCTTCCGCAAAATTTGTGTAAAATCTGTGTAAAGTTGTACTTTTTATAATACACATTTTAAATTCTGCCAAAACTTCTTATATTTACATATTTTACCCAATGTCTTTAAATTTATTAAAAAGGAATCACACAATTAAAAGTGTCATAAACCCTAATTAGAATTGTAAATAGGCGATATTTCCACGCGTCCTCATTCACAAATTGGACGATTAACAAACATCTGTATTTCACCCGTAAATCTGCTTATTATATTTGAGAAAATTGCACCAAAATTAAGAGCAGTTTTCAATTTAAATTGCTCGATTATATCGAATTTTAGTAAATCTCTTTTTTCAATATGGCAACATTTTCACATAAATACCATTAGCGTTTCAACTAAGCTTGTTTTTGAACGACGCAAAAAATAATGTCGGCTACTTTTTCTTGAGCATGAAATTATGCATGTGAAATGGAATTTCTGCTGCGGTAATGTTTAGAATGTTGCAGAAAGCTTCCGGTGAATACATTTTGTTGGAAAGAAATGTTTCCAAATGTCATAAACATTTTAAAGAAAGGTGAGAAATACTTGAAAGCGTCGATTATTAATGTCATTTTAAGAAATACGCGCAAATGTCGATTGGCACCAAATCTATGGGGGAATTATTATTTGGCTATCAGCACATTCTAAACAGCTTTACAGATGATACTTGGATCTATGTTTATGATCCGGAAATAACCGACTATTCCGTCAATATCGTGCCAAAGATGAAATAAGACCGGGTAAATCACTCCGAAATCGTTCTCAAATCAAAACTATGCTGGTAGTTTCCACCGATTACTGTGATATTGTTTATTAAGAGTTTTTTAGGTATTGACAAACTGTGAACAAACCTTGTGTTTATACAGTTCATATGAAGGTATTCGCAAAAGAAGTCCGGTTTTATGAGTTTTGTACCACAATAATGCGCCATCTCACACTTTATTGGCTCTCTGTGGAAAAATTCAACTAATGTCGTTCCACAATTACCGTAATCGGCTGATTTAGCTCAAATAAATTTATATTTAAGTCTACAAGTAATTTATAACGTTTCAACTTTGAGAGTGTGATTGCCCATTATAATTATTTGTAATCATATTTTCGCATCAACTTAAAGAATGTTTAAGTGCGTATTTTTTACTTTTTCTATTTTCTCTTTTAAAACATTTTATGGACAGCAACGTGTAGCGCGGTATAATGATAAAACTATTATTTAGCCTTTCGGAAACTTAATACAATATACCGCCGGAACTGTGGTAGAGCTACACAAGGCCAAAGAGTCAGGTCTGGTCTGGTCTGTTTTCCTACCGGTGTTTCTATGCAGATAACTTTTAGTTTATGGTTTTTTTAGTCAATTTTATTGTTCTTTGGTTTCAAAGCCGGTATATTCTCGTCATAATATCCGTATTCGGGTTTTAAAAAAGTTTATTTAGTAACATAAATTTAATATTTTTTGAACTTTTTCGATTATCAGGTCTAGAAACTGTAATGGAATAGAAACTGTAATTTTAAAACGAATTTAAGCACTAATGCGGTTTTTATTTACAAGAACTGACAAAGGGTAACCTTTTCATATTTGTGAAGATTGATAACAATTGATTAAGTATATATATGTTGTATATGCTGAAAAATGGATTTTCTTGTAAATTTTCAAATAGTAATCAAGAAATGCTCAAACCCTTACCCCAAATGGCTTTTGACAGATATTGATGGTGGAAACTGGTTAAAACATTTAATATGTCGAAAATTGTCTACAGGGGAAAATTACTTTCTTATCAGTACGTTCTTTCAAGCTCATGGAAAATGTTTCGTTATCTCCTCTGTACAGCAGAGAATTGCCTGTGGTACTTAAGAAACTACGTTTTAGGAATTCGTTGCATTTATGACATTATTATGACAATTTAATATACATTTCCCTATTGTACTACCTCGACAAGAGTACTCAATTAACCGACTTTTTCAGAAACCCGGTTTGCGAGTTATTCCAAAAGCTCGTATTTTCAAAAATCTGATTTTCGGTAATTCGGCTAAGATAAAACAAGTTAAATTAATCTTGTTCTCCGCTTCCACAGCAACGCAGTAATGTACCTACAGTTACGGCATCGTTATTCTAAAAAAATAATAGATTTATTAAAGCACCAAATTTAAATATACAAAATTATTTACCAAATTCGTCATTAGAGGAAAATATTACATACGAAATGCCAAGAAATTTATAATGTAGAAAAGGCTATTATTAGTGATCTCGGAACGATATCAAAATATTTAATAATAGCAGCATCCCTGCAATGAAAAATAATTGTATTTTTTTTTGTTTACTCCTGCATAATCTATATGTGAGTTAACACTGCCTAAAAGAAAGGCGACAAAAATGACTAATATACAGCTACGGAGCAGTGAAACCGGTTGGTTTTCGCTTTCGGTTTTGACTACACATGTTTATTTCAGTTTCTATAAAAATGTATTTTATAATGTATTTTCTATTAATTATATTTGCTATAACAAAAAATGTTTCCAACATCGAATCTTCGTAAAGTCCTTATCAATATTTCTGATATTTCCAAAGAAAGTTTTTCTTCAATTCGCTGAGTACTGTTTCATGTATTTTTCTTACTGTTCAACGCTTTTACTTTGCCATTGGACTAAATTTCTTCTTAGAACGTACTTTCAAGTACTTTATACTTGGAAGAATAAATTGATTGTTGTCGGTGGCTGAGTTGCGATTTGTTTTCTACTTCAGTGTTTTGTAAACACACTTCCACATAGAAATTCACATGTTTTCTATGTACATATGTAGATACGAGTATATTGCATTCGAATGTATGTGAATTAATGTTCATTATAGCGTTTGTTTACATATCAAACGAACGTACATGCACACGTACGTATTTTAATAATTGCTTTCGGAAATAGTGTTTCTTGATAAGGCTGATAAAAAAGGCGTCACTACGCGGTAAAATATCCGAATGCTTGACTCACGTATAAATATGCAACACTTTCCAATGCCTGGGCACCCTACTCATTCATGGGATGGCAATGCCGAAAATATCCTCTGCGCTTACTAAAAATTACAGGCACTTCAACATCAAACTTATTGGCATAATTTTAACGGATATCATTAGATGGAAGGATGGATCACTCGCTGCCATATTCATAATCATTCACTTGTTATTTCGAGGGCATATGAGGCATGCCGCTCATATTTTACCGGTGGTAAGAAAATGAACTGAAAATTAACCATCACCACCACCATCGAAAATTATTGAATCCGAAGTATTTTGGATTTAAAAACGTTTATCGCCTGTTTTGGCTGGTTTTTGAAACCAGCGTCTGAATTTGCACTTGTGCGGACATTTTGTTTGCCAACTTAATAGTTTTCTCATTATTTACAGCGTGTTTTTATCACTATTTTGGAAAAGTACTGACGTTTTTAGAAAAACTGCTTTGAGGACCAGATTAAACCTTTTTGTGCAGAGAGTAGTGATTTTTACCCAAAAAAATTTGGACAACTATTGATATCATTCATTTAATAATTAGTTTTACATATTCATTCATTATGTGGGTATTTCTATCGGAATGAAGAACAATTTGGATAATGAAACTGCTAATATCGGTAATTTTTATTCTGTGTAACGAATTTTATCATTCCGTGATAAAATTCATTTTTAATACAATAATATTTGTATATTTTTAACCTTCTGTTTCCTCATTTTACTTATGTTCCGTTTTTATTCGAAATGTCATATCTACGAGAACAAAATCCTTAAAATGCCAAAAAATAGTCTATTTTTAATTTTAATAAAAAAAAACAATTTTAAAGTAAAAGTTGGATTCACTCTAAATGTTTTCCCCTTTTTTATAGACATTTCATCCTTAAAATGTCTTGAAAAAAGATTCTTTAAATGCAGTACTATAACATACATTAAGTGCTATAAATCTCCTCATGGTAATAGTACTCCAATTTTAGTACTTTTCGAGTTAATTGGAGTACATGGATAAATTTCATATAATTTGTTACACTGACAACACAGAAACACGATCATAAGTATGTTCAAAAACAACAACTTAAATTGGAACTTCATAAAATAATAATATGTGGATTTCGATCTTTTTCAACACTGCACGTTATCTTACACATGCTTTAGAAACGATATACGTGCCCAATGGTATACGTGCAATAACAAGCTGTAATGAAATTTTTCAAGTTTCGGTTTGCCCTTTTATTTATTTCTAAAAGATCTGGAGGAAGTGTAAAAGGGCAAACTCAAACACTCAAAGAAAAAATTTGCAATCTAAAGCTACGTACTATGCACTTTTCACATACAGTAAAGTGCTATGTACTTTACTATGTACTTTCACCAAATTTAGCTGTGTTGCCGATTTTTTATATTTGTTTCCAGCACTGTTTTGTATTGCTATTTCATCTAATTATAATGCATATTATGGCGCAAAAAGATTGTCTCGATTTCAGTGTTGGACAACAAAAAAAAAGTCTGGTGTGGAAAATTTAGCTACAAATTTCACTGTAATAGCACAAGTGCAAAAATTCTAATAATTTAGCTGTTTACTTGTCTACGCACATTGTAATAATTTTGTCGGTATCGGTCCTCGCGCTCGAACACAGTTGAAAGAGATCGTTTGAGTTCATGGAAATGGATGGTTCACGGATGAATGGACATTCTAAACTTGATTTTATTGTTTTCATAAAACAAAACTGTTACTTGAAATGTATTATATTTATATCACATTATTTAGTTCCAACAGGAGTAATTCCTGTATATTGAATATGGGACATATCGATCCATGTTTCGATATAGCTATGCAAGTGAATCTAACTCGCTTCTACAAGTCATATTTCATACAGGAGTTTAATTACATTCAGAACACATGATTTGGTTAGTTCAAACAATAGTTGTCAATATATTAATGCAGCCTAGGCTTCTAAAAGTTGAAGTTGTCGGCACTTTTTCTTATCGGTCAATCTTGAGTGACCGTAATGTAACGCCTGTCAGACTGTTGAGGCGAGGTCTTTACTTTGTTCCTATTTAAACCAATAAACCAACCAGCCTCCTCATGCCGATATGACATTTAAAAATTTCGTTCTTTAATTTTTATGAACAAAATACTGTGTACTTCAATTCCGTTATCGCTGCCACCTACTTTTTATTATCACAAGTGTTAAACAAATGCCTCTTCAAATTATCTGTTACAATTTAACATTGAAGAACGTTTGTTCATTTATTGAAAAGCTGTTAACTAGCTTGTCCGCAATTTGCGATGTGCACTTTTTGTTTAATTGGAAAAATATTTTATTTGTTTGGTTGACGTTTTTGTATCGGCGGCGTTAGTAAAGTCTGAAAGAAAAAAACAACGGTGTAAGTGCCTTATAACAAAGCGTTGGCTATTTAATAAAATTTAATTTATATTCATTATAAATCATTTCAAATTGAATTTTATTTATATTAAATTAAACAATATTCAGTGACAATTTATTATCTATAATGACAAAAAATTATACCAAACAATGTTTGATATAGCAATAGCATATATTTCAAATTATGCGTTATTACCATTCTTATATGGATGTACACATAGATATGAACAAATGTACGTAAGTAGATTAAAAATGTTATGGAGTGCTGATTAGTAACGTGGCTTAAAATTGTTTAAATGTTGACTTGAAAACACTATAAATGCGGACAGAATTTGTTACATTAAATAAACGTCTAATACTAAATGCATTCAATAAAATATAGTCAATTAAGTTGGCACAACAGAGTTTGAGCACGATTTGTCATTTATTTTGTTTACAATGTTCGACTTTCCCAGTCAATGTATTTCGTGGAAATACAAATGGAAAATATATCAAACAAAAGATTTGCTCAAATTTTGTACTGCAAATTGAATTTCGTGCGTCGAATCGGCCGAAGACTTACAGTGAATCGACTTTATCAATAAACAGCATTGATAAAGTGAAGGAAATTGTAATGAAAAATCATCATCTAAGTTTGAAATATATCTCACGAATGAATTCTTATCAATTTGCACTACTGTTTCGCTACGAAACGTGTTGTCGGTCGACTAGTTCCAAAAAAGCTGAATATTCTTCAGAAACCCATTCACGCAAAAGTCACTGAAGACCTGTTAGAATAGGCAACTCTGCCTCTACATTCACAAAATACATTGTAACTGTTGAATTAACATGAGGTTACAAAGTAGATATGCAAACACGTTAATAAGCATCGAAATAACGCCCTCCAACCGAGGCGGAACCGGAAAAACCATGTCTAAGTCGATCAAAAATCTAGGGGATGTTGATTGTTGTTGATTGTTTTCTTTGATTTTTGCGCTGTTTTGCACTGGGAATTTTTGTCAAAAAAATTATTATCCAAGCATTAACTAGTGTGTGAGAGAGCAAATTCCTTGAAGAATGCCAGATTTTTTGAAAGAACACTCATGGATTTTGTACCACGACTCCAATGTGCAACAACGAATCCGAACAATAGTTGGAGAAGCGTTAAGGAAGGATTAACACTCAAAGAAGCTGCTAGCATAATTCAACGTATCCTTCTGACAAAGAATGTTATATATTTATACCGGTGTCTGATCAGCATCTAATAACGCAACGACACGCTGTGTACTTGGCAGTGTGTATTGGTCACATTTGCTCTCTCCATCATTCGATTAAAAAGGTTTTAATTATAAACTACATAAATAATTGTTTTACTATACACTTAAGATGTACTGTAAAAACTTAAATATGTTTAGCGATTTAATTGGCCTGTGGTCAAATAAGTTGTTGGCTTAAAAATACGGTTTGATTAAACGTTTTTTTTTTCATTTTAATGCTACTTGTTTTGGGCACATTTGCTTGCTTTATCCTTCGATTAAAAATAATTTATGTACTCTTTTAACCGTAAGTTATATATGAATTATGAAAATTTGAATGTTTTCAGCACGGCAATTGGCCAGGGCCAAGTACTGTTTGACAGAATTATATGTTTATCAGACTAATTGTTAATACAAATCTAAAAGCATAATTAAATTAAAGAAAACTCAAAACCAATACGGAATTTAATTGTTTGAAACAGTTATTAAATTTAAGCTCACTGGCGTTATAGCCCATTATAATCCTTCTGCTGTGATCAACAGAATGGAAGTAGCTTTCAGAAAATGACTTCTTTCAGAGATATTAAGTTGCAATAACTTAAAAAAATATTTACTTTATGGTTAGAGATTTTGGATGGCTATAACCAGTAACGGCAAATAATGATTTTGCAGTAAAAGAAGCCGTATTGATTGTGGTTATGTCCGATACAGTGAGGTGTTATCAGGTTTAATTGAAATATTATTATACAATATTAGTAATGGTTTTCATACTTCAAATCCTTTGGTGTTAATGTGTTGGTTATAGTTGTGAAGTTGTCTTTAAAAATTGTACAGACATTGTACTATTTTTTTTTAAATCCCCGGCATAATGCCAGTTTGTAATGAATCTTATAAATAGGTTCGGTAAAAACTTTTCAAGATCTTGTTGGTATGACGTACGATATAACGATCTTCTTGTATTTACCTTTTACTGGGTTATTGAATTTCCGTATTCGACGTTTAAATCGTACCATTACGATTCTTCAGGCGAATGCATTTATCTCCCCACACCGTACACATTTCACTACTAGACATGGCAAATCGATGCATTGTAGTGTTTTAAGCAATACCCATGTGTTTTGTTAAGTATTTTTGGTTCTGCAACAACAAATGAAGTTTTGATTTATTTTGGCAGTAAAGATTGAGTCAAAACGGCATGTCATAGAGGACGTATAATGGGAAATGTATTTTTAATATTTTGGGAACAAAGGTAGAATAAAAGTACGGGCATGTGTCATTTGATCCATTTTTTTCGATAGCAGGAAATCTCCGAACACGGAAAACACTTGTCTTATTTATGCCTCTGACATACAAACTAAACATGCTATATGGAAAAAACCGTCAGCATATCTTCGAGACGAGTGTACCAACATAAAAAAAAATAATAATCGAAAGTCGAATGTACGTAGCCCGCGAAATTTAAAAATTCACCTTATTTTTTGAACTCACCTCGCAAATGTTGATCTGCATTTCTGTGCACTATTTTGATCTATAATTCTGGGCATGTTTCTTCCTGTACCTCCCATACCAATAATCGATTTAACCCATAAGTTCGTGGGTTCATATCTTCTATAAAGTTACACTAAATTCCGTTAAATTTGGAGTTGCTAATGTGGAGTTTGAAAAGTAAATGGACCTCATTGTCATGCCCCTTCTGACCCTTCTCATTCCCGTCCGATGCGTCTAATTCCTAGACGGCTGCAACCTAACATTTTGTACATTCTATTGCTTTGAAGTATCTGGCGAAGTTTGCGAAAAATCGACCAAGTAGCCACGCTCTCCCTATACAAATGACTAAATTACTTATATACTCGTATTCTTAGACTCATATTTTCTAAATTCTGCCAAATTTAACATTCATCACGCGCTTGATAATTTAATTTACGCGTGGATTCTCTTCTTTCATTCAATTGTACTAAATGCAGCGCTGTGCATTAATTCAGGGCATTTGTTAACAAGAATCTAGCGATTTTCTACGTGTGCCGGAAGGAGACTCTAAACACTTTTGAACCAATGCAAATGAAACTTGGTGTAGGTAAGTCGGTTCACCTGAAATTTCTGGACTAGTTTTCAGGCTAAGAAATTACAAATTCGTGTATAATTTTTTTTTCATTTTTCTAATTTTTTCAATTTTGCAACCCATTGATAATTGTTCCCGTTCATATATATATTCTATATATTTTTATTAAATTATCGTTCTGAATACCAGAATGAAAATGCAGGTGTTATCAAAATGTTTCACATTGCCTTCTCTGTGAATCTTCGTATGCGAAAGGCAATTTGTAATGACGCATAACTTGATTATCTTGATGTTATTGAATTAGTTTATTTCGGTTAATCTGTGTATGACCGGTATGACGCGATTCCACTTTATGTCTCACACGCCTGTGCTTACTTTTTTTTTGTTGTTGTTGTTGTAGAGGTCATACACACGTCGCAAAGTGGGATTGCTTCATACATTTTTGTGCAATAAATATAAGGAGTTGTCGTAGAATCTTGAAATTCGGCATAGAGCGTTTTATGACGTAGAGTAGCAAAAGTATAAAGTTTCATCCAAATCGACCACGCCCATCGGCCACCGCCCATACAACTAAGAATTAAATTTTCGTATACATTTTTTTTCTGTTAGGTAGAAATTCTTGTAACTTGGCATGGATCATCTGTACTACGGAAACAAAAATTTTGGAAAGTTTCATCCAAATCGGCCACGCCCATCGCCTATATTACTCAGAAAAAATAACCATTTCACCCACTACCCGCCTGACTTATTTTCTGTAAAAATATTTAGTAGGATTGCCTAAAATAAAATAATTAGTTACATGTGTAAGGAAACTTATTTACTTATTCAACTATCATTTCTTTTACAATATCATCTAATTCCAAATGTTGTTTACGAGGTTGACGCCTTATTGTGACTTTTTTCATAAAATTTATAACTTTGTTCAGCAGTATAAAATATTATAAGGATTTTTTTCAGAGCATGGAGGTCGCCGGAGCTAACCTTTTTTGCATCCAAGGAAAACTTAGAACACTGAAATTTCTAGGGCTTTTTTTAATTTAAATAGTTTCGAAACTATTTATGCCATCCAGTTGTCTTTTTTTCTTAAAGAAAAAAAATACCATATTTTTAGAACATCATGACATAAAATAGTTAAACGAGCCACAAATATGCATATACAGGCCCTCAAGTTGCATTAAAATCTTAGTCGTTTTGCGCTTTACTTCTCCCAAGCATTTTTAAGTAATTATTTTGCGATAAAAAATTATTTTTTTCAAAAAAGCAATGATGAATTTCTCTTAACTAAACAATTCCGTACAAAATTGCATCATTACATTTTTAATATTTTACAGTCGAAAAATATACTTTTTGTACTTAGAGTCTCACTGTGCGTCGTGTTCATCTTGTGTGAACTGAACAACATTTCAGTGGCCTTAACCCATAAATTGGGCAGGAATCCGCAATATATCAGAGATTGAAATCATTCGAAACATTTTACTTTTGAAAGATATCCCAGAAGATATATGACATCTTACATTACATTATTATTTCGGTATTCACTTCGCGGTATGACCAAGTTACTAATAAATACTGTTATGCTTCCAATGCTTCTGGGGAATGAATGAACCGGGAGCCAAGTAATTAATATGCCGCACCATTCAGTAGTGGACGAGTGAATGCCCAACGGGACGTTGGGAACGCTTTTGAATTGATAAAATTATGTCATTGAATTTCGTACGTAGACATATATATATATATATATGTATATATATATATATATATATATATATGTATATATATACATATATATTCACATACACAAGTACATTCGTAGGGATTTACATGCAACTGGTAGAAATATAGACGTCACCCGTTCAATCGCCCATTCCCACAATATTTCTCGCCCTCCCCCCTTGGTACCTATGAAAGTATGTACATGTGTACTCTTTATAATGCTTGGCCGCTCCACTCAACGTACTGAAGACAATGATGAAATCGACGTTAATTCGTTGAATTGCTTCAAGCTGCCAGCCATGGAAAGAATTTAATGCGTGTGCGTGAACACCCAATACATACAATCGTTCTTTCGCATGCATACAAGTGCAGTAACAGGTATGTTAAACGGGTTATCCATTTTTCGGTTTCAAAAGTTAAGTTAAATAAAACATAATTTGGATGAAACTTGTATTTCATTATACTCGTAATGCTTGGACCTTACCATTATGTACGAAATACAAAGCCATATAACCGCCTCTGGATTGGTTGCATCAGTGGATCTTTTTGTGGTAGTTTTCGAAAAAAATTCGGTTCAACGACACCTCCAGACCATACGGCCCACCAAAAGTCACTTTTTCCGGATGCAATGGCTTTTCCACAATCACTTCTGGGTTCTCCAAGCCCCATATTCGAGACGTTCGGCTTGTTGACGTAACCAACGAGTGAGAAATGAGCTTTATCGCTAAAGAACACTTTGTTTGGTTGAATGCCGCCGCTTTTGTAGTAAATGATCCATACTCATAAATGGCAAACCTTTCACTAAATAAATAACACTTCCGATTATAGGTATTTAACGGTAGACATCCTTACCAGAGCGGCGGTTTTAAGACCACTAAATGGATAACTCTATACATACACAATTGGAAGGGCTAACAGCATTACTAAAACGTAATTTTCGGAGTTGAAAACATATTATGATTCACATTCATAGTTGTATAGCTCTGCTTTGCGCCACCTAGAAAATGCTGCTACTCTCTTAAAAACTTCACTTTGCGGATGTCTAATTTTCTCTTGGTTCAGTTTACCTATATCTTACAAGTTCAAGAAAATATTTTAAGAACAAATACCGTATACTAACTTCAGACTCATAATCTTATTTCTGATACTTTCTATTAGACAGCGGATAAAAAAAATTCGTTTTGGCAAATAAATAATTTCTATTTCACAATAATCTTGCTATTCTTTGGAAAAAGTTGCACTGAAAAGTTGTGTACTTTCATTGTAAAGGATATGTAATAATAAGCATAGTATGTTACAGTACTAGATAAGCCTTTAAGGACATACGAGTATTATCATATATATCATATATATCACGAAAAAAGTTTAAAAATTTCCGCAATTTCGCAAAGTTGTGTTCTGTTCTAAAATCGATATTTGCCTAAATTATATTAAATCCGCGTATGTAGATTATAGCCCCAAATGTGATTATCATTAAATCCATTACGTTGTATGGTCTATTCTTAATCCCAGATCTCGGTTTGATTCTAAAGCTCGCATATACACATTAGATTATGATGCTGCGCCCACCATTCAACAAGCCGTAGAGCCAGAAATTCCTCTAACGCATCGTATGCTTTACTTCTTTTTTCACATTTACCCACTGTCAACTTTTGTAGTTGTAGGATATAAGATAAAAGAATGGTAATCAGAAAATATTAAGACAAGCGTTCAAAATATTAGCCATTTCCTTTTCAAGTGACGTCTGTGCCGGTGCGTCAGTATGTAGTGTAATATTTAAGCTCTTCAAATGGTGTATATATGTAGACATAGATACATTATGTGCAGTCATAGTGCTAACTAAAACTTAATATCACTTGCCGAAATATTACATTTACACATGTGAAAACATTTACTTAAACATACTGAAAGAAATAACAAATCCTGTTCCTTTAATTTATAAAATATGTTGCAAATATCTGACCAGTATTTTTGAAAAATTGTAGGCTAAAATCTATGTGGTCATGTAATAAAACAATGAAAAAATTATAAGAAATATTTGTTGTAATGTGAGGATTCCATTTAAGAAAGCAGTTTTAAATTATTTAAGCAGATACCTAAGGAACACAGTTGAACATTACGCAGCTGCTTATTTTTTACCACCTTATCAAATGTTATTTATTTTGAATTTGTTATTTACTTTTTCTCTTCCCTTTTTCTTTTTTCTCCTTTAAAAATAAACTTTTTGTTGGTGAATTAAAATTTAGCATAAGTTCTAAATTTAAAATTGATAATGTTGGAAAATATTTGCAAAGCTTATATTTAAGTTTATTCTTAACAAAATAAAGTTTTCATAACGTTTCATTTCTTTAACTGTTTAAAAACATTCGAACCAATATTAAACATTTTTGATAATTTCTTTGATTTGCTTTTTTTTTTATCAAGTCTAATACCTTCCACAAAATTATATTTTTTATATTTATGCTGAGGAAAGATGAGCATTTTCTTTGAGATAAAAGTAACCAGTACAGAAATTTCAGCAGATGAGCTGACTTACCTACATCTTTAAACACTGTGCCAGAAGAGGCGTAGTTATTATCTGAGAAAACACAATAAAAAAGCAAAGTTACAACTTTCTGAAATTGTCCGCTTAGAAATTATATATGGACAATTAATTTTTGCTAAACTGTCTAATTTGCATATGTGGCATTATAAAGGATGTGGCAATGTAATTAATTTTCTTTTAAGCTTATTAAGGGCAAGATATCGTATGAATCTAGAAAAATGTGAGTTACATTAGATAATTTGTACAGGAGTTATTAGAACTTTTACCAAGGACTTTAATGCAATACAATGACAGAAATTGAAGTAGCTGCAGCAGGGATGACAACTGAAATTTAAATTTTGATAAATCGGTCAATTTTGGTATTGAGTTACCACAAAGAATATGGCAATGACGTCCGTTATTATAATAATATATTTATAATATTATAATATATTTAAACAACGACATGCTTTTCGACAAAGTAAATTACTTTTACTTAATGATAAGAAGTGTTTTTGGATGACCTCATCTATCTTACTAATATAAGAATTTACAACATCAACAAACATCTTGTTGTCTGTGGTAAAATGGTTATTATGGTAATTTACAAGCTGTAGAGTATCACAATTTTTGACTCATTTATTTTATGCATATGTTCATATCGGCAGAGTCTTGCCTATGGGCTTCTTCACATTTCAATCGAATTTTTTAGCAAGTTATTACTAGTTTGCCTTGAATAGTTTCTAGCGTGATTCTATCAAATAGTGTGTAATTGTTCGTGATTCTGATCTCCCATTGCGCACAAGTCAAGGCACCTGGGAGATTGGATTAGATCAAAAATGAAAATGAATGGATTGAATTATGGAACTTACAGTTGCATTCAACTAGTTCTGTTCGACGTTTTTTTTATGGAATGCAGTTATTGCCTATGTCTAGAAGAGGTACGCTGAGTTTTTTTTTTTTTTTCAAACCCCATTTGCACTTTATCAACTGATAATGTGATGCTTAATGTTTCTCGGATTGTCAGAAGTTACTGCATTAAGAAAAAATATTTTAGCCATAAATTACAATAAAAAAGTTTGTTACTTTCCTAATGAATAAGTTTCTTATATTCAAGTGATATCGAAAAATGTAAAACGCCGCGCAAATTATGGTGTAGGTTTGCATTAGCTCAGTCAAACATTTTCTGATAGAATGGTTGTAATATTTTATGCATCCCATTATGTATTGATTATTTTATACTAATCACACCCTTGCTTAATTGTAATAACTGAAAGTTTTATTATCATAATGTAATTAATTACTAAAGAGTGACTTGCCATTAAATTAACCTCGGGAATCCCTTACTTAACGCGAGTGCCACGCCAATACTCCTGTGGCAACAGCACTTTTCCTTCAGCCGTCGACAACGCGGCTTATTGGACAAAGACTTGACCAATTCCATGGAAGCCATATGAATTCTACATGTTAAATGAGTACAATGTTTGGAGTTTAGTAGAGTATTTTGTCTACAGTAATTAAACAAACCATTTGTCTTAACTTAAACCCGATTTAATGTTATGCTTATTGAAAACATTTCCTATTAGTTTCTTCCTATTATTCACTGTAAGTTTTTGTCTTAATTTGTTATTGTTATTCTTTTTACTTTCAGACAGTTATAAATTCATTAGGAAGAAATTAATTGAACGCCTACGAAAGCTACATTATGTGCGGTAAGTTAACACAACAAATACAGAAAGAAGATAAGTAACTTCAGACATATTCGCCATGATACATAAGCCGGATTAGTTTTAACGTTTAGATTAAAAAAAAGATTTCGAAAAGATTTCTGAATTAAAGCTGTGCATGAAAGCTTTAATTCAGATCTTCTTTCTTCAACAAAAATAAGAAGCTACATCAGGTTTCAGAGCTGAAGGGACTAAAAGTAGAAAACATTGCTTTACTATTATTTACTATTACTATTATTTACTCTCATTTACTTTACTATTGTTTTAGATAAACACAAATTTCCTGTATTGCAAGAACGGAAATATATTCCAAGGACGGAAAGTAGTTTTGATCTGTTTCAGTATCTGTATAAAAGTCTTTTATAAAGGCTCAAATTTTTACTTATGATTCCAAAAAACCAATTAAATTTTATTAAATTCTGAATCATGTAGACTAAATGAAATTACAAAAAAAAATATTATTTATGAAATGTTTTATTAACATTCTACTCGAATTTCAAAATTTTCAATCAAAACAACGAACAAATTTTTTAAGTAATGTCAAACAAAAAAGAATTTTAAAACACTTCTTTCCTTTGGACGCTTGGCTTCAGACCTCCTTCCTTCCAAGAAAAGAAAACTATATCAGGTTCCAGTGCTGAATGGCACTACGAAACTTAAATTCCCCATACTTCAGGAACCGTCAACGAAACAAAGTCAAACTTGAAAATAGTTTTGATATGTTTCAGATTCTGGTGTCTGTACAAAACTGTAATGGTAATTGCTCAAATTGCAAATTTGCTTATGACTCCGATAAACGAACAATATTTTATTTCTCGCCAAATGATGCCTTTCCATAATTTCATCGCCTAAACGCTGCAATAAATTACCATAATATTCGCCGTTGAAGATTTTTGCTTTCTGAAGATAATGAATAAAATTAATCCCATGCGCATCTCAAAAACAGACGCCTTGACCTTGCCTGCAGATGGAATCTTCGCCTTCGTTAGACATGATTCTTCCATTCCAGTCTACTGCTTTGAATGTTCCTTTGTCTCAGGTGTGAAGTGGTGGACCAATGTCTCATCCATGCTGTTCTTGATTTATTGAAAGCAAGCGCGGTACTCATCTTGCGCACAGCCTTCTCATCTTCAAATCTTCGGTCAATATACGACGTATAACACTTTTTGAAATGCCTGTCATTTCAGTTAGCTTACGCAACTTCAGCCGACGATCATCTAATACTATTTTGAGGATATTCTTAAACGTTTCTAGCATGGACACCTCAATTGGTCGACCACTAATGTGTTCGTCTTGGCAGCTTGTACGGCCTCGTTTCAACTCCGATACCCAATATTTTACAGTCGCAAACGAAGAAACACACTCCCCTAGAGTAGTATCTAGCTCGGCTTTAACACTGATTGGACTGAGACCTTTCAAATGGAAATATTGAATTACATAACGGTAGCCAATTTTTAACTATATTTACAAATTCGCTGAGATCGTTTACCTTTGATGGTTCAAATAAAAATACTAAAGAACTTAAGGCACCTTGAAACTTAAAACATATGTTTTTATAAGGTTGCCAGTTTTCACGATTTTTTTTTTTTTTTTTTTGCAAACTACTGGCATCTACACGCTAGGTTGGCTAGTTCTGGGACCGTCCTCGTACTATCGTTTTACATAATTTCATTTCTCAGTCCTGGCTCTGTATTATCTCTATTTTTATTGAAATTATCTTCATGTCAATAAAACAAAATGTGTCGAACTATCCAGAAGTTTTAAATGCTGTACAATGAAAACGAATCAAACGTTAAAAAAATTATAATTAATGAGAAACTAATGGAATGTATATGCTTCAGGGTGTTTATCAACAGACACACAACTATATTCTTATTACTCGTAAAGTATCCGTAAATTCGATTCCAGCGTTGACAGTAATTATTCTACAGAAACTACAATAATTTCTTTTTAATTTTTTATTGACTTCTTCCTTTGCATTTAACTGAATTATTAGTGATTGGTGATTTCAAAAATGCTGGTCCAGAAGCAGTCAGCAGTTAAGTACCTGCCATCTGGTGTTTTTTAATAGTGAACAGTTTGCCATTTACGAATATGGATCTTGTAATAACCGGCGAACACGAAAAAACGATTAAAACTTACTACAAATCGAACAAAATTCTCTTCAGCGATGAAACTCATTTCTAACTTGGTGGTTTCGCCAACAAGCAAAATTGTCACATATGGGGCTCGGAGAACCCAAAAGTTATTTTAGAAAAGCCATTGCATTCGGAAAAAGTGACTGTCATTGGGCCATATTGTTTCGAAAACTACCTCAAAAGGATCCACTGCTGCAGCCAATCCAGAGGCGGTCATTTAAATTACACAGTATTTCATACATAATGGCAAAGTTCAAGGGTTATAACGAAATAAAAGTTTTATCGAAATCATTGCCCCATGCGAGTTTTATTCTACTTTACTTTTGAAACCGAAAAATAGATAGCCCTATGTATGTCTTAAATGTCAACCGACTGTCGACGTCAACAAACTTTTAATTTTTTCTTGTAGAAAAGTGAAGAATTTCAAAAAGGACTAGAGTAATGAACGAAATATCAGTTGATTGCCAAGTGACGGCATCCCAATTTCAATGGGGAGCACTTTTTATGTTTTTCTGTGTTGCCTCCGCTACGACGTAGAGTACAGTGAGTTCATAGATAGAACGTATTGCAGTTAAGAAATCTACATGCGACGGCTAAGGAAGTCTGCTGGCCGACTTATTTTGAAAGATTGAAAAAAGATATTTCTACTTGTACTCGTACATAATACGCTTCGAAACTTGTATTACATAATAACATTAATACTTGCCTCGCAAGGATGAAAGCGAATTGTTAACTTTGGCATTTAATTGAGAGCCCGTCTCCAACGGTTATTCATTTAGTTGTTTCAAAACCTCCGGCCTGGCAAGGCTGACAGCTGTTAAATACCCGTCATTTATGCCATCTACGAATATGGATCGCTTAACAACCGAAGAACATGTAAAAATATTTAAAAGTGGTGATTCAAACCTGGACACATTTCGTGCACCGCGGGGTGATTATAGTCGTCATAAGCGACCTACTGTGCAAGGAATTGGCGGAATTATAAAGAAATTTGAAGAGGCTGGAAGTGTTACAAATGTGGCGACAGCCGAATATTTCGCTTCTATTAGTTAAAGTGTGGCAGATAATCCGAATTTCAATTCAGAGCGATATGGCCGTATGACAACACGACCAATTGTCGCTTTGGCAACGTCAACGTTTTGGCGACGTCAATTGGCCACCAAGATCATGCAATTTGACGCCGATACACTTTTTTTTTGGGGTTGCATCAAAGACCGCGGATAATCCCCGAATGTTGGAACATTTGAAAACCATTATTCGGCAAGTTATCGCCTAGTTACCGCCCGAAATGTGTGAAAAAGTGGTCGAAAATTACGTCAAAAGGATCCACTGCTGCAACCAATCCAGTTTAATCCAAATCATAGCTTTACGTTTGTTTTATTTAACTTTGCTTTTGAAACCGAAAAATGGATAACCAGGTACTAAGGTGCTGAAAATGTGGGGAAATCAAATTAGTCCATATATAAAGTGTAATAAAATTACGAAATATTTTACGAAATAGAAAAAATAACAAGGTAAATTAAATTTTAATTTTGCATTAGAATGTGTATCCGTATAACATTATTGGCAATAATTATGTACATACAATCTGAAATTAATCTAAATTAAATCTGGAATCTAAGTCAGTTGAAAATGAGACTTACATAGCTTTGCATAAACGATACCCATGTCCTTTACTATTTGTAATTTGAACATTTTTCAGCTATTTTACAAACAAACATTTGCTGCAAAGACTGATCTTTGCAATCAATTGGTTCTTGTTGTAACAAATTGTAGCATCCTCCCAATAGATTCCTTCTGTTGTTTGTAACCGACCACATCGGTAGCACATGTAATAAATCGCATATTACTGTCTCCAGAAGTTCATGGGTTTCGATTGTGCAAACTATTGTCAATCACATCGCATAGCCGCTATATTTAATTTATTAAAAGAGAAGTGACAACGCTTATTGTTTTCTAAGACGTATTCCATATGTAATGTGTCAGGACAATGACGACCTAATATAGCCTGTGATTCCTTCCTGATCGATATAAATATATGGTGCAATTCCATGACAATCGGTATTCGAAACAAACGTAAAATTTTATATATAATATACAGATTGCGCATGTTTACACACTTTTCATTAATTAACTTTATTATAAAATTACTTTCAGGACTTTTAAAATAACTCTGACCTAAAAAGAAGGGCTTTATGCGTAAACACGAAAATAACTGTCAAATTAAAATTGTATTTTGTTATTGGGCATTTAAGCACTTATTGAAGACTTCATAAAGAATGTATTCATAAAGAGTATTTTTACTATTGGACAAAAACTGGCTTTTGCGTGTGTTTAATATTTTCAACACTGTTTATGAGTAATCTGAACAGATTGTGATGTGAAGAAAAGAATGAAAGAGAACCGATATACCGAATAATAAAACGCATTACTCAAATTTATACATAACCTTTTGATAAATTTCTAACAATAGGGGAATAAAACATTTAATTACTGTAATAATTATAACAATTTTTCAAAATATATGTGAAGAAATTTGTTATTTCAAAAAAATCGTCTTAATTCATTCAGCAACCGAATATAAAAACCGGATTATTGTTTTAATTGTTTCCCCAATACAGTAAACAATTATTTTGGTGACAATTAAATCCAGAAAATGCAATGATTGCATGTATTCTTAGAATAATTGTGAAATTCTATTATTTCGGTAGAAGTAAAACAAAAAAATAATACAGAAATTGTCCACAGGGTTTCAATAAATGCATTCAATAAAAATGTCAATCTAATAGAACGTTTAACAGAGGCATCTTTGGTTTATAAATCTAATTCTTGGGTACAACCTTATTAAACCTGTAATATATCTATTTTAGATCATTAATAAGGCTTTAAGACTACATACTAGTATATGCATATACATACATATGTATATTAAGTTACCCAAAATCAATTTTTGTAGTAAATGTTGAAAGTTTCGAAGCTCTTCCTGAGGTTGGCGTTCTTAACGTCCACATTTTTTTTGGGAACAATTTGAAATGCACCCTTTCAACAATACCTACAGCTCTTCTAATCTCTGATTGACAAGAAACTGTTCCTCCTCTTTTATGTATTTAAAACGAGCAAATGACACTCTCTGTAGGTGCATTGGCTTTACAACTCACCTACTGGTTTTCCGATCTCTAGATACGCCAATTTTGTTTGTCAACGTAGTCGCAAATACGAAACAAAAATGTTGAAGTAATATATGCGTTGATATTAAATGAAATAAATAATTAATTAATTTTCAATTTGCAGAATTTGCAGAATATCTTTTTTAAAAAAAGAAAAACAAAGGGGCCGAATCTTTGCGATGTAAAAATATTTTCGCACATTTCTACTTTAACATCGATTTAATTAATGCTTCCTAATACAATTAGGATGTTTGACGACAAATATATTACGGATAACATTTTGTTTGAATTTCATCTGTCTACGAAGCGGAGCCGAAGACGCAAAAAAAAGTATAATTACTCGAAGAAGTTAAGAGAGAGGGGTTTAGTGTTAAGTTTTGTTTTGTTATTCTGTGATCCATCGCTGGCGACAAAATTACTGCGAAATATGATCAATTTCCGTTCTAGAATTCTAATGTTGCACATTAAAACAAGTTGGTAGACGTAAAATTGTCCGAATGCAGCGATCAAATTCCAATTAAAACGAACAGTTGCCATTGGAAGCTGTAAAAACGGACGCTACATAAATTCTCATCTATACATATATATGTATATGATTGCTCATCTCTAGTCTAATTAAATTATACGAACTAAATATGATTAAATTTCCATTAAAACAATGGTTATCATCTTTTCAATATGGTTTATCCTCAAAAGGTTCATCTCTTATCCAAATAAATCAAATAAACTAAATATAATTATTTTATATTTATATACTCGTATTATTTTTGGAAGCAACATAAACAAGCTTTTTATCTCCAATTATGTGTGAAAATTTATGTAATTTATTATATTCCAGAAAATTTATTGTCCATTATGATTTCAAGACTACTGCGAAATTTATTACGCCACTGTCTCGCCATTGAAATTGGTAGCAAATCCCTCTTCATTGCATTTCCTTGGTTTGGGTAATGGCGAAATCATTTTTGATAAAATTCAGGATATTGTCTACATTCAATGGCTGTCAGTCACAAACAGAATAATGAGGTAGTCTTTTGAGAGTTGGTAGTCAACAGTGGAATGAAGCATTACAGGTTACAACACGCTAAACTAAAAGCGATCTTCTTTTCATCCCTCGTTCATAGATTTGTGTATTTTCAGTGAAATTGATTCATTTGCGTTTTCTTATTTAACACTGTAGTTGCATGAAATGGAAGTACTCCAAATTAACAAAATTGTTGAAATGGAGTACAAAATCGAAAGTATATGGTTACACACACACACACACACACACATGGTTACTTAGTTGGGATGACTGTCAGCATGAGTCTGTGGCGTTTTTCTTTTTTTTTTTGTTTGCTATGAAATTTATTAGCAGCGATTTCAGTTGTAAATGAGTTAAGTTGAATTTCATATTATGACTGTGCGAAACACAAAAATAATTGTTATGCAATAAATGTGCAATATTGCCGCCAACCACGACCATTTGCACTTATTTTTGCCGAAAAATAAACAATTTGATTTGAGTTCGCTGGTATTTCTTCGTTGTTAGTGCTGGCGCTGTTGGTAGGTTCATTGCTTTGTCGGTCGAGAGCTTGTGTTGGCTAATTTTATCTCAGACACGTTCGCGTTCAATAAAAACGGGTGTGTTACCAATTTCAACTCCATCGCACAGAGAAACGAAGAAATAAACATCTAATAATAACGATCGCTCAGTAACAGTCGGCGTAAACAGCAAGCGATATTAGCAGCACAAGTTTATGGTACGACCCAACAGCAATACAAAAAAGAACACAAGCAACAACAAAAACAATGAAATTTAAAAAAAGCGACAGAAGTTTTGCAAGAAGTTAAAACCAGTATTACATTATTAGGAAATCCACAGAAAGAGCAGCTACAATAACCAGATTGGAATTGTGATTGTGTTTGTGTTACACCAACGTGCATTCGGAATAATTAGAAGAGACTAATTTTCGCTAGCAGACAATATTTATGGTTTCAACCGATAAAGCTAATGAAGTGTTTAATTATGAACTCTGTAGCGTTGTGATGTTAAAACTAAGAAGACTGTTTTTTTGGATAGAACGAGGAAATAAAGTTTCAATTTCTGTGACGCCACATGGAAGAGCCTTGTGAACACACCAGCGCTCAACTTTCCTCGTTGCCGATTTCATCTTTGAAACAATTTAGAGCTACAAATACGACATTTTCGAGTAATGTAATGCAATTTTTTAATTAGAATTATGAATTTGTGTACAGTCAGCCGCGGCCATACAAAGAAAAGTATTTTTTAGACTTAAAAAACGGGTCATAATTTCGTGATCGTGGAGTTATCTGTGAAACAATGTTTTGTGTGCAGTTACAAGACGAAAGAAAATATTGAACGCGTATAATGTGTAGCGGCGACAACTTATTAACCACAAAATAGTGAATACGCTTCTTCTATTACCCATTACTCCTCACCCTTGGTGGAAGAGGTACTGTCAAGTCAAAAAAACAAACAAAAATTTTTAATAGCTGTGGCTGCTATTGTGAATTCAGAAATCAAATCATTTCGATGATTTTCATCTTTCGCTAGATCTTTTTCTCTGTCAAGAAATGAAACTATATCAAGTTTCTGTTCTGATTCAAATTAAAGATTTATAATCTGATAGTTTACGTTAAAAATGTTTTTACTACACTCGTATTACTGATCAGATACTACTTTCTTGATGTTTCTAGCACTCATAATTTTCTTTCTACTCTGTGTAATGTTTTGTGGTTGGAAAATAATTACTAAATAGCTTTCACCGTGAAATTTGTGTGAACAAATGTTTTGCAGCGTAGATATCAGTATTTATTTATAATACAATGAATTTTTTGGTGACAAAAGGCCAGCTATTGCTTGAAGAAACATTTGTAATGCAATTTCCATAGAAGTAGAACCGGTATTTAAGCATCAAAATATGAATCAAATCAAATCAAAGTAGGTTTTACTTCCGTTTCATAAGAAATGAATGAAGTTAATGATTGCTTCAAATATGAATTAGAAACAAATTTCTAATATACTTTTAAATAAACATACAATATCAAAGCGGAAGCTAAATTGAACTTTCGAGAATATGCCTGCTTTTCGTACATATCGTTCATGAAACTTAATTAATAAATACGGAATACTACCCTGACTATACGTTAAGGACTCAACATTTTAATTCGCGTTGTTTGAGCATTGAAATGTGCGCGATTGTTTTCGGTGAGTTTTTTTATTCGTGTTTGTGGCGAATTCAATGACAAGAGCCTCCTACGACAGCAGTATGCTGTTAAATGAGCATTTTGCACGCATCGTTCTTATATCTGCACTTTTACCAAACTCCTTGCCCAATTCAAAAATATTCGGGGATTTTAAATGCTGCCATGTTTCTTGTAGTCCGAGAGACAGAGAGAGAGAGACTTTTATGAAAGTTCAGCTTTGATCCGATTTTGATTTTACAATTTCATTTAAAAGTGAAAAAGTCTGACTCCGGCTAATATTCAGAATTCAGGCTTCAGTCTGTTTCTTACATGGAATGAAACCAGAATCTCACATTGATTAAGTTTCTCAATCGAAGCATGATGACACAGATATTTTATTCGAGGGCTCGAAACGAAATTTTACTTTATGAAGTTTTCGTTTGTTGGCATAAACTTAGGTCAGAATAAAGCCAAATTGAAGAAAATAAAAAATTTAAATTACATTTTTCTAAATTCTATATACCAGGCTTTTAGAAATTTGTAAACTATTTCAAAATTTTGGTTTTGTTTCCTTAATCGGAAATTTCTAAATGAAATGCAAATATAATGTTGGTTTTCAACTGCTCCAACATTTGGGGATCTTTGATGTAGCCCTACAAAAAAAAAGGACTGTCGGCGTCAAATCGAATGATCGTGGTGGCCAATTGACGTCGCCAAAAGGTTAAATTACAAGTTTTTGCAAAACTTCTCATGCAATAAAGCCAAAATCGGTCATGTTGTGTGCCTTGTGGAACTGTCTTAGTGAAATCACATATCGTCCAGTTCATAATCTTCAATTGCAGGACAAAAAAGTCTCACTGCGCTCTGAATTGATATTGGCCACACTTTCACTGGCAGAAACGATATTTTTGGCAGTCCGCACATAGCGATGATCCACAAGCCTCACCACATCTGTAACGCTTCTAGTCTTTTCTAAATTCTTTTATAAACTTGCCAATTCCTTGCACAGTAGGCCGATCATGACGATCATAATTACCCCGTAATGCATGAAATGTGCTCACGTTTTGCACTTTTGTAGTAAGTTTTAACTGTTTTTACACGTTTTTCGGTTGCTAAGCGATCCATATTCGTCAATGACGAATCTTTCACTAAATAAATAACAATCCAGATAACAGGTATTTAACAGCTGATAGCCTTGCCAGACCGGCGGTTTTGAAACCAATAAATGGATAACAGAAGATTAGAATCATAATTTTATTTGCAATTTAGTTTTGAATGTATAAAATGGAAAAAAATTTAATACAATTTTGAGTTGGTTATTGGAATCATAAATAAAATCGATTACAGCTTTGATTGGAAACTGGAGCAAATGAGACCATTTCAGAGGTTGAGTCGTTTCGGTGACAATCAGCGCATTGCTCGTTCATTTTTGCATGCAAATTTTACTTACTCGTGGTTGACATAACTACATGGACGGAGATGGCATTTGCCTCTTGTTATTTCAATTATCTTTGTTGAGCGCAAGAATGACAACAATGTAATGTAAATGTATTGTTGTATATATACGACCGTAACAACTAGTTTGTATATACATACCTCGATTCGTCGAAATATGGGTGTTGCCGGCATGTACCCCGGATTGTAAAGCAACCACATTCATAGCCGCATTGGTCCGCATCTTACCATCATCGATGAATTCGTCTGTCCGCCTGTGGTTCGAACTTTGTCACATTCAGTACGTATATTATTCAGACGCCATTCTTGCGACCCCCTTTACCGCCAACTGTTTTGTCATTTGTGCTATCGGCAATTTGTTTTTGGCCACTTTGTGTCAGTTAACATATCAGGTTTATTACAACGTTTGAATTCATTTGAAAATCCAGATATTGGAAATATTTTAAAAAGAAATGAAAAAAGATATTGCTGCTTTTTAGTTCCATATTTTAAGACAACATCCTACTACAATCAAAAATTAAAATTTCGAAATGTCTAAAGTACGTTGCCGCAGCCGTTTTTGTGTAGATCAAAAAATGGTACTGGCCAAAAAAGCCGTAGAAAAGAGTCGTTACAAGGCTTTCTTAGTGTGTAAAAAGATGTAAAGTTTAAATTGTAAGAACTGTGTAGCTTTACAAAAAAAATATGTTGGCACATTGAAGAATATATTTTTTGATACGATAAATATGTAACACCCAGAAAGAATCGTTCAAAGTACCAAGTACCTTTCCATCAAATGTGTTTTTAAATGGCTCGTGCGATGTCTGACACGATTACTGCAGTTAATCTTTATTAAACCTCTTAAAATTTGTCAACGCCTAAGATTTTTCCAGCCCATAGCCGAAGACTGTAAATTGGCTATTTGCAGATTGACCACTTTCCCGAAATTCAGTTCTTTCCCTGTGGTTACTTATCCTCAGATAGTAACAACATATATTTTTGTCTAATGTATTGTTATACGATTTGATACCTCCCATACAAATGACGGACTTATTCCATATATTATCACGTTCATTCAGTTGTACGAAATTCAGTAAAATTTGGTATACGTTAAAAATTTGCTGAACCGCAAATTGAGCGACTTTCCGAAGTTCCATTTGTTCCTTGTACCTCCTAATCGGTCGATAGTAGTAACCTAAATTTTTAGCTAGTCTATTATTCTACAATATGAAATAAATTTGCAGATTAACCAAGTCGATTGTGGTACCTCCCACAAAAATTACTGATTTTATTCATATATTCCTATGTTTACATCTTTTATCCATATAAAATTCTGTAAACTTTAGTCCACGTTAAGGGTTTGCTAAAGTGTTGTCTGCGAATGAAAATGGGACGTATTGTCACTTGGCTTCTGCTACCTCCCACACAAACCAACCGTTTATCTGGAATTCATATTTTCTCTAGAGTTCTTATTGTTGACTGAATCAACGTAAAAGAACTTTGGTTAAAGGTGTATGTAAATGATTTAAGACGACTGAAAGTTCCACTCTGGGATCTTTTAACCTTTAAAAATTTTGCCCACAACTTCCTGTCCCGGAAAGGAGGGAAACAGAATCGATGTGGGGTTGATTTCATTTTATTACATTACTTATTATTATTATTACTATACAACTTGTAAGTCTCGAGAAAAGGATTGATTAAACATATTGCAATCAGCAACCGTACGCTCCCAATTTACGAATTTATAGTCCGACCCCTGTTCTTGGCAACTGCAAGCAATAGTAATTTGTAATCGATCCATCTTTAAACTGATTTTAAAATTTAAAAAAGGAGTGAATATATTTTATGGCGCGCTTTTCCAAAGTGAATACAGATTTATCTATGTAACAGCAATTTATGGAGAGTTTTGCAAAAATAGCTACCAACGGCCGTAAATTTTTATCACTGAATCGCATTCCAAATCATAAGAACATCTTATTTGTTTCGGCTTGGGCACACATTTACTAATTTGACCGATAGCGCCACGATACAGGATTAGTACGATACAGCCACCTATCATTATTTGAGCGGTGGTCACCTCGATGTCTCTGACGAACACTTGGAGTAGTCGAGTAATCGAAAAATCTAGTAAATGCTTTTCCAATTGCGACGTTCGGAATCGTCGGTTCAGTTGAATGAGACCACAAATAAAAGCTCACTGAATGTGAGAAACTCCGTCATATCTCATTCATGATAACCTTATTTAATATTGAGTTGTCAAGAAACCAATTTCGGTTTTTTGCTTAATGTACATTTCAAATCGTATATACCAATAATTAATTTTAGTCTCTGCACAAGAAAAAGAATCACTGATCTTTCTGAGCAAAATACTGTATTGTAGGATTTTTCATTCAAACATTTTACGGACTACGGAGTAAATGAAAATCCGAAGGTACCAGATCAAGACTGAAAAGTGGATGTGGCATCACTTCCCATCCATGCCGCAATGTTGTTTCTCGGGTCTCGTTTCTCGTTTTCCAGGTATCGTTTTAGAAGTGGAAATCAAACATTTGCTACACCAAATTTCATAAATTGTTGACGGTAGATATCAGAATTAATGGTCCGCTTATTTGGACGCGGTTCTAAGAAACCATTCCCTTAAAATTACACCAAATTAACAATTCAATTCATTTTTGCACTTTAGCCTTTGATGAAGTTTGAGCGCTTTCATCTGATTTGGAAATTATATCTTTCAGTTGACATTGTTCTAACATTTCCTTTAGCTTATGTGGAACCAAAATATTGAGCTTTTTGACGTGTCCAAGCCGTTTCAAATGGTTTTCAATGATCCATTTTGCACAAACTTTCAACTTCTCTGTAACTTACCAATTAGAAATGTGATGTATCGATTCAACAATGGCTTTCATTTCGTCTATATTCCAATACGCTCACTTCAAATATCCTCCGTAGATTAGAGCAAACTAAATGTTGTTACACATCGCATATCGAAGCTTGAAAAAGCGACATCTGTGTGGAAGAAACGTAAATTACTTTCTTACTAATCAAATAAGTAATAAGTAATGTCGTATGGAGGGTGTATTGGCATTCGCATTGGTTGAACTGACTAATTTTGTAATTGGTTTTATACAGTTCCCTCTATTCACATCCTTCTCAGCTATACGGCCTTCAAAGCCTACAGTTTGCCACTAGTGCATTCAGGAGTGCACTAATATTTACACAGATGTAGATACGTGTTTACCATCATGGAGGCGCTATACGTATGTATATACTCGTACATACATATGTACAGCTCTAGCATGTATTTTTGCCTTTGTTGCCAAAGCCGGTTGCTAAAAATTTGCAAATTACAATTTACATCTGATTGTCCAGAATCAAATGGCACCAATTCTTTGCCTGCATGCCCATAAAATGTGCATAACGCATATTGCAAACACGACATTTTATGTTGAATATTTTTCCTTCCCTATGAAATAGAATATATTTTTTATGCTTTTGTGTTTGTAATCCGTTGTTTTGTTAACTGTATTCGCAAGACCCCCTATACCTGGAGGACCATATTGTCGGCCTATATCGAGACTGCGTTCGAGACTGAGTTCTAGAAATGCAATTTTGTAGATAAAATTATATGCAGAAAATGGTTGCTATTTCTAAATCATTCAACGAATTCATATTAAGAAATAAGATTTATAATTGAGAAAATGCAAATTTTTAGTTGTGATCTGAAATTTACTTGGAAAACTAAATAAGGTTTGAAATAAAAACAAATTGAAAAATTATCAATTGTTTATGTTAAGTATTAAAAACAAATTTTCGTTGATTTTGAGATATTAGAAATTGATACTGAGAAATTACAAAGTGAAATTAGAAAATACAAACTGATATTGGATGGAGCAAGAAGACACATATAGAGAAGTGAACTTTTACTGGCGTCAATAGAAAGTAATATCAAGAAAAACTATACTAACTATAACTATATCATTTGTTGCCTTTAGGATTTTGTCATTAGCTGTATCTCAAATGGTTCCTCCAAACAAATAATTTGCTTTTATCTTCGCCTATCACTAAACTCACTTTGAGATAACTGTAGTAACATTTTTCAGTTTTAATAGTGTGACTTTTAAAATAATGCTCAACAAATGGGCATAGTGCTTACACGTGATACTTTTACATGTTATACTGCTGGTGGTATTATTTATGCCAGAATTAAAATCTTGTAGAAGAACTCTCTTCATATTTGCTGCACACTCTGAGTACTCGTGACCAAATCAGCATGACAGACTTTACAGCATGAAGTCCGATAAATACAAAATCCTGGTAAAAACTTTTTTTTCGGATGTATAGGTGAAAAACATAGATTTTTTGTGGATTAGGTTGATTAGACACCATAAAGATAATTTAAGTCCTTATTTGAAGTTTGTTCATTTATTAGAAGTGGCAGTGATGTGATCTTCCCGAATGTTAAGTTATTGTGCATCACATCACAGGTTCAATCACGGTTCAAATGAGGGGCTATACTGTATCTGTTGCATTAAAACAAAAAATAGAAATACTCATCTGAAATCACGTAAACTTTGTGATTATGTACCATTTATTGACCACCATAATATAAGTCAACGTGGATTAAAGCACGTCCATTAGACTACAAAAAATCAGCAAATGTGCCTCTAAAAACGAAGCGACTCCCAAATATTTTTGCTGTGGGCGCTTATTTTAGTGGAATTATCACAAAGGTTTGGCTCTTCTTGAGTAACATATTCAATTTCCTACTTATGCTACAAGGAGTGGCTTGATACAATATTCTTACATCACGATGTTTGTGCAGATTTCTAAGGTTTTTCTGACATTTTAGTTGTCTTCCTTGTCTTACACCGATCATCAACTTATGGTCATGATCGGTGCAAGTGTTATATATAATTAATATACTAGCAAGAACTCTTTCTTTTGACATCACTGGTTCTTAATGGTTTCAATCAAACTTTATTGCAATTATTATGCAGTTCCGACTCTGAGGAATTAATTTTTAATTTTTATATATAAGAAAGTTCCCAGAAATATAATGTTGTAGCCTGTGGTTTGTAGTGCTCTGTGCAGTGAACGATTGTACTATTTTTGAATAATTTGGCATCCAGTTTTTCAATTGAAATGCGATTCACCAGGTTTCAAGCACAACAGCTTGACTGCCTTTCAAATATTGTTGATTTTCCCGATAAGCTCCATTTTATAAGAGGGTAATCGACTATCTAAAGACTATCATGTCTGCGTAATGAATAAAAAGATGAACTTTTTTTGGCTCAGCTTTAAATTTACCTTCATGTGACTATTAAGCTAAATATATACAGAATATAGTCGCGACATCCACTTATTTGACCGGTGGTCACTTTGATGTGCCTGACCAACGCTTCGAGTAATCGAGTAATCCACAAGTCTGGCAAATGTTTATTAAACT
The DNA here is from genome assembly GCA_019455685.1 of Philornis downsi. NCBI lineage: Eukaryota > Metazoa > Arthropoda > Insecta > Diptera > Muscidae > Philornis > Philornis downsi. Next base: position 1,845,716 of record JAHXMU010000027.1, on the reverse strand, counting down.
GTGGTGTTGGTGAAAGGAATTTGTTTTTGTTTTTTCGTATACACAACATTAAAATACAAATGCGTGCGAAAAATTCCAAAATACCCTTCTCATTTGATCGAAATGCCTTAAATATGGAATGGAATTTATGTGCAAATCATTATAAAAGTTTTACATGTGTTCTGCCTGATCGTATAACCACATGGCCTTTTGGGGCTTTTATTGGATTGGCTCACCATTCTCTACAAGTATTTATAAGGATGACTTTGCGCTGTATGAATCTAAAACCATTAAGACATATAAACCCATATCATTCCCCAACAATCAATGCCTTGATGAGCTGCGTATGTTACTTAAGTCTTTGTGGCTGGCCTTGGCTTGTTTTTTTATATTTGACAGCTTATTGGATTTGTTTAAGTCATTGAATAGTTTATGCTGCTGGGCATCAGCCTAAATTGAAACCGAAACTAGCACCGATTTCAAAAATAGGCAACTGCGCTGAGAACAAATAAATCAAATCTGACCACTCTATTCCTTATGAAAGACCTTTTTACGATTGTATTCCATTGTGTACAACCGTTATTCATGCGGAAATTTCAATTGGTTGGGAGCGAAAAACGTTTTGGGAAAATAAATCTTCTTCAATCATGTTTGCACCATCCAAACAGAAAGTAAATTCCAAATAGTCAGGGAGGCGAGAATGGAAAACGTTAGCAATTCTCGGAGGGGCAGAAATACAAAAGCAATTCAGCTGTATTCAAGGAAAGCCTTTTTCATATTTTTACCAAGCATAAAGGTTACGAATGTTGTGAGGGTCGCAGTCAAAGAAATCTTTTAAGTTATTACTTTGGCCATATTTTGTTGCTAATTCAAAGATTGTGCCCAATGAATGACACGAAAATAGTACAGAAATAATTTTTGCTTTTTCCTCTCCTATCGGGCAAACAATCAACTTTAATTCTGTTCAATTCAATGGCTAATGACAGGTCACAACGGCTTATGATTCCGGCAGAAAGGATTCGCTTCAGTTAGATATAAGTATTTCCACAAAGAAAATTAAAAATATTTTAAGAGCAGCAAATCGGGAAATCAAATAAATAACTTCATATGCGTGTGCTAGTCTTCACAATATTTAATTAAAATATGTTCATTAACTCGAAGGTTCAAGGCGAGCAGAATGACCTACTTTTATTGTTTGAAATAAATCAAACAAACTAAATTGAGGACTTTTCTTCATTTCGATGATGTCAAGATTATGTATGTGAGCCTTAAAATATGATTATCAATGCTAAGTGGAAGTAAACAAAATTGAGCTGCGAAATTCAAGAGTAGTTTTGGGAGCTTTGCCAGCTTACATGATAATTATTGGTTTCTGTTAGCCAAATTTGATTTTATACGGTGACATAAATAAGTTTTTAACAATTTGGCATAGATCATTAGGCCATTTCCTGAAACTCTAGAATAATGAATTTATTGCTTATGTAGACAAACGAATTAAATTTGTCCAGTAATTGCATTTAGGGAAAATGTGGAAGAATGAAATGTAAAATGTGTTTCGTAAAGCGCAGAAACCATCGACCTTTGAGAGCGAATAAAACGATTCAAAATTTACTTGTACATGTCGTGAATATGTTTTTTATTTCAAAGTACAAAAACGAATAAAATTCTATAATTTAATTTCAGGACCAACATACGTTTAATTGTTTTGGATATTTATATAAATATCTGATATATTCAGCCTCTCACAATTTTCCGAAATACTCGGTGGAAATTTCTAGGTGTTTTCTTCAGGGAATTCTCGATCGGGACATGCATTCCTTAATTTCAGCTCGGCATATTCACTGAATATACTTCAATAAAATCCATATATACAAAAATAACTAATATGACTCGTCCAATAGGGTCTAAAGTTTTTTGATAATTGAAAAGTATTGTTCTAATAATTTAACCATCAATCCTGTTCGTTAGAGAATAAAAACGATTTCAGATAAAAGCCTTACATGTTACCTGAAACTGCGTATTAGTAATAATGTAAATTTTAAACGGCCATCGTCAGAATATTACAAGCTGGAAGTTCATATTGTTCATTACCATAGAGAAAATTTATCTGTTTGAGTTACATGAATCCAATTTCTAATGGCTCTACTGCATATTCACCAATTCACGTTACGATGTCGAGAGATGCCCCCATCGTTCATGCAGAATATCCAATGTGAGGTCCGCTTTGTAGCCACATGTCGTCCATGGACGTGGACGCCCAATTTGGGACTAAGAAAATAGTTATCACTGATTTGATGGTGATGACCACCCCAATAACGCCGCCGGTCCAAAATTGGCTCCAAACAGTAACTTTTTGGGTATGTGTTGCCATCTGGTGAATCTCGAGGGGGTTGGCGTCATCTGATATACGGAAATTATGTTTGTTAACATTTATTCAAAAATGGGGCTCGTCGTAAAGGATGATTTTTTGGTTAAAATTGGAATCTTCTTTTAAGCGCCAGAAACCCAGTTAACGAACAAACGGCGTTGTATATGATCATTAACTGTGAACTCCCGGGTCATATGAATCTTGCACGGATGTACGCAAGTGACAATGCGCACTTTCACGGACAGCGGCGATGTTCTCGACCAATCTGGTGTTCTAGAATTTGGCCACCAAACGTTCCAGAGTCGACTTTGCAGGACCACAGTGTCTGCGTTCGCAATATTTGTGCTAACGAAAACTCATTTTAACAATAAAGTTTTCTCATTTGCACATGCTGTTCAACTGTGTAACTTTACATGATGCTATTGAATCAGCCAGTAAATAACAACTAATTTGACTGACGCCGGCGAACAACATGAGCGCCACAGACTGTCAACAGTGACTCTAAAAACATAGTAAATATTATAGCTGCATTCAAAATGGTAACGACAATTTTATTAGTTGACCATCTCTTTCTCCTTCTTTGTATTTTGTATTTTGCATAAGCCTTTATGTTGTGAGTGCAAAAACATACTTTAACTTCTGCACAAAAATATTACTATTACAAATTCAACTAAATGTTTTTTTTTTCGAAACAAAATAGCACAATTATTAATGAAAATTTAAACTACCTGTTTCAAATGTTGCGATTTAAATACTAATATTATTCGTAAATATTTCATATAATTAAACAATTTATTACATACATTAAATTTGAGCTGTAATGTGATAGCTTGAGGAACATCAGGTCTAATGTTGCAAAGACTTCATAAAGGCAAATCTGCTTTTGGTTTAGGTTTGAGACTTAAAGCTCTGCATTTAGGTAAACGCAAGCAATCAATATGGTGTTTGTTTGAAATTAGTGGAACCAACTTGTTCCTCACATTGCGACCTAACGAAAATCCTTAAGGACGTTTAATTAACAGTTGCATCCTAAGACAAATACTCGTTCCATTGCGCTTTTTTGTAGAGGATCCAAACAATGGACGATTTTCTCGTATTGTTTCTGCTATAAGACGAAGTGCCGAAGCACTCACAAAGGGGAATTGTTCCACATACCTCTAACGCGCCAGGCTTATTTGTTGACATGGTTATTTAGTCTCGTAAAAAACAACAGACACTTTATTTTTAAATCTATGATTAATATTTAAATTTAATAAAAGAAACCTTTGAATATTTATTTTACCTTTTCTAGGAATTTTCGCTTATCTTAATCACTTGACTCCCAAATCCCGTTCGGAAATTTTGGAATTATTGGTTAACGGTCTAAAACGTCTGGAGTACCGTGGCTATGATTCAACAGGCGTTGCTATCGATGCAATTAATGGCAAAGATACTGTCATGGTTAAGAGCGTTGGCAAAGTTAAAGTCTTGGAAGATGCCATAGCGAAGAGTGAGTAATAACTAAACGTTTAATAATAGGAAATTCATCTTATAGCTATCATTATAACGTTCCAGATTTCAGTGGCAAAGAATATGATGAAGCTATTAATACACACGTTGGCATTTCTCACACACGTTGGGCCACCCATGGCGTTCCATGCGAGATTAATTCTCATCCTCAACGCTCTGATGCAGACAACAGTTTTGTTGTTGTCCACAATGGCATTATCACCAATTATAAGGACGTAAAAACTTTTTTGGAAAAACGCGGTTACGAATTCGAATCGGATACGGATACAGAAGTAATAGCTAAATTGGTTCATCATTTGTGGAAAAAACATTCTGGTTATTCATTCAGAGAATTGGTAGAGCAAGCGATTCAACAATTGGTGAGTATTATGAATATTTCGTTAAATTGTTTTAGAGTGCCCGAAAATACATAATTTTCGGTTTTTCTTTATTAAAAATCTCTAAAATGTAAGAACAGTTTTCTATTAGTAAAAATCTGGTGAATTCGGTTATTTGATTTTTTTAATAATGGCTCAGTCACGTGTTTAGATGATTTCTACATAGGTTGGTGGCCTATTGGGCAGATTACTTTTTTATATATATTTGTAGGATGCCGAGCAATAAAACACGTCTCCGCTCTTCAACGTTCACTTTATTAATGTCTCGTCATCTTTTCAAACAATTCGTATGAGCTCTGTTTGGTATACGTGCATGTGTGAGAAAGATAGATATGTATATGTACGTACATAGAGTATTCTAGAAATTATGTGCAATAGAGAGTATATAAAGAATGAGAATATATATATATAAGTGTCATACATACATACAAACTACAACTATCCTAATTACACTTAGGAAAAATATGAGTAAAGACTAACTGTCTTTCTCCAAATAACTCTAAATAATGCATATCCTTTGTGTAACGCGATCACATTTTTTTTATTCTAAAATTTGTTCCGTTTTCAAAATATTGTATCACTTCTACGGGGTGCGAAATGTACTCAGATAGGCCTAAACAATGTTGTTTACCGGACATTAAAAATTTTTAAAAGAAATTTTCATTGAAATCAACCAACAACTTAGTACAACCTTGCGCATGCTAATTTGTAAGTGTAATCGTATTTAAAGGGACTATAGAAATGTTGAAAAATAATGCTGAATAATGCATGGGAAAAGAGTCCTAAATAAATTTGGAATAGCCATATTGGTCAATATACAGCACTTTAGAGGTATGATATTCATGACGCTGCAATAACTTATTTAAAAGTAGCGATTCATGTTTTCGTATTTTTATGGATCGGAGGCCCATTATTAGAAAATGTAATTATTACACAAAGAGATGAAAATATTTATCTTGGACGTGGATTGTAACGAAACCAGCAAGGTAAAGTTTGTTCAAATCAACATCAATAGCATTTACTATTTCATATATGGACTATCGACACAGTTGTTAATACAATGATGTCTTGTTTTGCATTCAGTTTTCGACATAATTGTAAGTCAAAAGGCAAAAAGGTTACCATTACCTTTGGTACCAACGACTTTATAAATCAAAAATTAGCAATTAAAATAGTTTACTACAATGTTTATAAAAAGGTTGATTACAAAGCAAAATTTTGTAAGACATCTGAATGTGAATGAAAATTTACATTTCTGACATCACCACCTCTAAATGTCGTTGAGGCATTGAGATGACCTTTAAAATAATTACAAAATTCTTAAAATTGTGTAAAGCAAAATACTTACTTTGATGAAAACTTCCCCTGAAAGCTGGAATTTTGTCCGAAAATTGTTAAGCGTCACCAATTTGTTCACTGCAAAATGTGCTATAGTATCTTTATACTTTACTCGTATTGTTACTTTCAGTTTTAAAATTCTCAATTTTTATTCACATATATAAATTTCTTTAATAAACTAAAACTAATGACATAAATTGTGAAATATAAGCTGGTTAATTTCTAGTTACTCTTTCTAAAATGATGAAAGAAAATTTAAAGAATTAGTGTAATTATACCGAACATCATTTCTTTAGCCTTTCTTTATATTTATTGTTTAAAGATTGTTTCTTTCAAATATTGGCTTTAACTGTGTTTAACATGGTGCTTTCTGAGCTGCCAATATTCGATATTACTTTCGGAATTTCTGGTGGTATTTGATGAATGACGTGGTAAGATTGGCTTCCAATTCCTTAATCGTTGCCACCTTATCCAGGTGAACTTTGTAATTTATTGGGTGACATCACAGGACTTAGGCGGGCAATTGCCCGGCCCGAAGAGTGATATTAATTTAAAGAATTATTCTCGCTGATGTTATTATCGATTCAAGGGTCTATTCTTCATAGAACTTTCATGATAAAATATCAGATAATAAAAATACCTTGATAGTTAGACAGACCGATCAGTCATAAGATCTTTACTGGAAAAAGTACGTTCAATGAATCACCCATTAAGGAACTTATTGTCAAATGTATTTGTCCAGCTATGGGTCCTTCTGTGACGACAAGTTTTTCCTACTACTACTACTACTTTCATTTTCAAACCTAAACTATCTATGACCGTGGAACATTTACGTCAAAACCACGTTGTTCGGCCGACGAAAACTATTTTGAATATACTACAAGGGATCTCAAATAAATACTCTAAACTGTTTCAGACTGAACGGAAAACTTAGTACACCCTTCTAACGTCCGTATACTGCTGTGAGCAAAAAATAAGATCAATTGAATTTTTTGAAAAAAAAAACCTTTGTTTATTAGTCCAGGTCTGTTTCGTAAGCTTCAAATTGTTCCCACCGGATACAAAACACTCATGCCAGTGTTTTTTCCAACGCCTAGAACATGCCAAGCATCCACGTTCCTGCAAGAGCGAGCTACGATTCAAGTTGAATCTCTTCAATAGACTCATAAAGGGGCTACTTGAAGCCTAAATCAGGCAAATACGGTGGTCATGTAACGATGCTGTTTTTGGCAAAAAACTCACGAAGAGGCAATGCAATGTGAAATAAAAAACTGAATGGTTTTGACATCAATCGATATTTGACGCATCTGAGACCTAAAATATCCTTAAAATGGAGTTGACTAATCGGTGTGAAATGACGACACCATTTATGAAGTCCCTGACTGTTAATCATCTGTTTTTAATTTAAAATCTCGAATTTACCGGTAGAGGTTGACGGTAGTCTGGAATGCTGTTCATCTTCGGCTCATTCTTGGCGTTTTTCAACTGTAAATATTTTTTTCCGATAAAGTCTGTTCGCTGAAGATTTTATGCAACATTTTAAATTTGTGCCGTCAATAGAAATCACTTTCGAATTGAAAACTGCTCTTACTTTTTTGACACAGTAGTTTAAATATAACAGGATGATAATGTATTTTGGTAAGTCAAACAATTCTTAAAAATGGTCAACACTTAGTGTGTCCATTCGGTTTCTCTGTAGGTGTAAAGTTTACTTTCTCACATTTTGGTGGTATCGACTTGTGGTTGAAATCAGAACCACAAGTTGGTAACTACATCTGCTTACAAATTTTAAATTGAAATCATGACGTTGTAGAGTAATTTTTACTAATCCAAATAGGTTTAGGATTCTTTTTTCTTTAACCAAACCTCAACTTTTTAACCTTTGGTAGCCTTTCCATCTTCAGTAGATTTAACATCGTTTTTTAAGGGAAACGTAGATCTGCTTAATAAGAAGGGTTTGGGCATAATTGTGCCTTTCGAAAATATGAAGGGTCAGTCGTAGATCTTTACTTTAAAATTCTTTCCGGTCAAACAGCTCGTGTCAGAAGCAAAGGCTGTGCATTGGAACAGTAATAAATAAAACAACATCCATTAATTTTAAAAATTGTCATTAAATTTAAACGCGCACATATTTCCAAATGTGCATCTAAATTTTGATTAAATTAGATGGTTTTAAGATGCTGTTGAGCTAAAAATGTACATAATATTTTTACTGACAGGTGGGAGCAGCACGTTCTCAGCTTCGAAAAATATCTAATATACAGTTAAGCGTCACAACAGTAAATGTCGATATCAACTGATTGAAAATACTGGCGGTCTACCGCATAGAATGACCAAAATAAGGAGAATGGCTTTGTTAAATTTATATCCTTTTAGAAAGGGAACAACATTTTTAGCTTACTTACATTCATATCTGGGGTAGTCTGATCTATCCTGTCGACTAAATGTAATGATTAACTCCAATTTGTACTATTTTATGACTTTGTGTGCTCCAATATTTAAATCACAATCTGAAAATTACATCCGACTTACAACAGTGTTGCTTATTTTCAAAAAAGTTAAAGTTAAGTTAAGAACTCATAAATGATCCACAAAATTGCCGCCCATGGGCGCTGATTTGTTCACAATTGATATACATATGCAACTCACTTATTCGGTATTGGAAGTATGATATCCAGAACAACGTACAGGGTGTTTATTCATAAGTGAAACTAGGTATGATGTAATGTTATGAACAATCAAGAAAATGTTAATATTTCTGCAAATTCTGCCAATTGGGAATAATTTTTCTTAGGACATCAAAGAGTTTTAGATGCACATGCGTTTACAGTTCTGTTGAAATACTATTACATAATTATATGTAATTTATTTTGTACTTTGATTTGAGTTAGTTTCAGTTGACAGATAACCTATAAATTAACTTACATTTGTATCTTTCTTGCAGGAAGGTGCATTCGCCATCGCCATTAAATCGAAACATTTTCCAGGTGAATGTGTAGCTTCCAGAAGGGGCTCGCCTTTGTTAGTTGGCATCAAAACTAAGACCCGCTTGGCTACAGATCACATTCCCATTCTCTATGGCAAAGGTAAGATTTTGCACTGGGATTATTGGATTGAAGGTGCATCCATGGGTATGAAATCTTAATTTGTGGTACTAAGACGAACTATGTATCCTAACGTTGAATAAAGCTCTTCTTCACTTGTCTGCTGTGTGTGTATATGTATGTAGTCGTTTATTAATACGTGAATTGTTTCTTTTCTTTCTTTCTTCCCATCTTCTGACTATTCTCTGGTGGTTCTATCATTTTGTGTTTGTGTGGTGTCCTTGTTGTGTTTTCCTCTCGCACTACGCGCTAAATATTCCGTGTTCGTATACGTATGTCCGGAATTGATTGTGTTTCCCATACCCTTCATTTACATTTTACCGTCGTGCGTGTGTGTGCGTGTACGCGGTGCATGTATTGGATGGTGGATCTTATC
>JAHXMU010000027.1:1796514-1836265 GCA_019455685.1 Philornis downsi | reverse complement strand
ACCTACTGGGCGACGGTTTCTCGACTCCAAGAACATAGATGGGGCATGCTTTTTTAACCAGAATATGAAATATGTGTAACATCATAGATAGCAATGGTGGAGGTGTTTACTAATACATTTATAATCCTATGAAAAAGTACTCGTATCAGATGCGTGTACAAAATCTATGTGCATGTCTTATTATATAGGTATATAACACATACTCGTATACATGCGCTATGTCTTATTATATATTGTATCGAATGTGTGTGTGAGTATGAAAAATATTATTATTAAGTACTCGATTCTTTTTTTTTTATTTTCCACCCTTTTTTATGACTATTACCTTTTCTGCTGGACATTAATAGACAAAACATAAATAATTTATTTACGTGTATTGCCCAAAATACACTTGTAATGATGAAAACAATTTCTAAATATTTATTTTTGTTATTTTCTTTTGCCTTTGCCCCTGCTCGAATACCTTCGACCCTTAACATTGTGAAATCATGCTAAAAACAATAAATAACGAAACCACAAATAAATAAAAAATAAAAAACACCGTAATACATAAATAAATTAAACAACAATGCCGAACATTTAAATCAACTAAAGAAACTGATAGCGGCAAACCACAAGGTAAACAAATCAAAAGTACCCAGTAACCATTTACTTCTTAACGAACACGCTGTCATCACAAAGTTGCAGGCAATCTAAGTTTAATTCAAAACATACAAATTCTGGTTTTGGTGAGAAGCTTGCTCTTGCACTGCTCTTTTAGTCGGCTACTATTTGGACTTCTTCCACTCAGCCTTACATCATCACTAAGACGTTTGCTAAATTACTTTTTGAACATTTCATTCAAATTTCTATTGATTGTAATCCTTACCTCATAAATTCAACACACAAGAAAACATACATACATACAAATATATGTAGAGATTTTTGCACTTGGTAGCAATTTTTGGTTTTATTTTCTTATCATAAATCCATATTAAGTATTATTTAAGGATTTCTGTAACTGTGGTCCATCATAAGTTGCTAATTGACTTAAATAGTTTACAATTTGTTCGTTTCGGGATACTTTAAAATAAATACATGCAGTATGTACATAAAGGAGTTAGATCGAAAATTTTCAGTTCAGCACAACTAATTGTCATAGCGTAATCTAAGTTTTATTATTGCGAGTTTCAAGCTGAGTTTCAAACAAACAAAATCTCCACATGTAGGTAGCTGTTGGATATGCTAACAAATTGGATTTACTTATTTTAGTCTGACTCACAAACACTTAGTTGTATTGTCAGGACAGCATTCGGATGAAAAGTTTCAATTTTGGCTCAATCTACTCGTACTTTGAAAGAAATAATTCAATATTTTCTGAATCATATTAAAATAATAAATGCACAACATATTAATTATTTTTGCTCACAAAAGTAACTTTCAAGAGGCAGTGCATGGACAAACATTTGGTAGTATTAACTATCCCACTACATCGACAGTTTAGCAAAATTTTAATTAGTGTCGGAAACCCGGTTCAAATGATATTAAAACGTATGCGATGCCAATCAACAGATGCATAAAGTACAGAGTGAGAAACATCCACATGTCCAAAATGCGGTTGGGGAAAAACAAAACAATCTTCACATTTCATTTATTAATATTTTTTTCTAAATTTGTACACTAAACACGCCTGAAAATCAAGCAGTTGTACATCATAAATCGAATAAAAAATATGTTTAGTCTTTTGTTCCTCAATGTGTAATTGATGATTTTGTATTCAATGCATATTTAACATATTTATGCAAAATAAGTGAACAGTAATATTTATTAAATTAAGTGCGTCTCAATTATTATTTCCGAATGTGCATAAATGAATATCAAATATCTATAAAATGCACTTGACAACTGAAATTTTCCAATTGAAGGGACAGGCTCTAAATCATGTTTAAGCTAATTTCACTTTATTCAACGAGTAAGCCAAACAATTAGTTAAATAAAAACCTATAAACGGAAGCAAAAAACGTTCAATTTATTTGATTTTTCAATATTTCATGTGAAAGGTACGCAAAACGGAGAGCCAAGGGGGTTTTTTGTGGTAATTCCAAAACCAAACTTCATGTGTTCGGGCAGATACATAAATGCGATACCATGCCTAGCAGTGTAAAGTTAAACAAACAAAATTAAATAAATAATTGAAATAGAATTTGTAAAGTAAAAAAAAGAAAAAAATAAACAATACCAGAATTAAATAAAATTGTGCTTCCACAAAAAAAAAAAAAAACAAAAATAATAATAATAAAATAACACCTGCACAATTAATTAAGTGGTCTGCTGAATGAGTAACTATAGGGGAACGGTTAGGATTGACCAGTTAGGAAAAATTTTATGCAAAATACATCATGTAAACGGTATTCAGACTGGTAGAAATACTTGTAACACTAGAAATTCTACACATTTTTCGCAATAACCTGACCTTTACTCATTCTACATATATAACATAACTCTCATAACAGATTATATGCTTTAACACTAATCAATGAAAAAATACATGGATATCGTACCGTATCTTCAGTACCATCCCTTAATATATGGAACCACAAACGCGTTTGATGAGGAAAACCCTACCTCAGTCAACCATTAGTTTTATACTTATTCATCACTATGAACGTATTTTAAATATTTCAATTGCATAAGAAATGATAACCCACAATGTCTTGCTTATCCTCATATATTTTTTGATACGATAGTTTTTTTTTTTGTTTTTCACTTTGTGGTTAATGGTATTGTTATTTTCACATTTCATTGTTTGCCTTTGGTTAATATGATAATATTGCGTTTGTAAAATGTTTATGTGTTTATATTTGAATCATTTGTTAATGTTAATTTGTAATTCTGATTTTATTATCTGGAACCTCTGGCACCCATCATGCTATAATTAATCTACTCTTTTGCACACATCTGCCCGCAAATCGATGAACAAATATTATTTCAACTTCTTATGGATTACGGATCGAAATGCGAATGCTAATACTCTATCCATCTAATGCATCTGCATGTGTCAACACTTCATCTGTCCACAATCGATGATATTGTAAATATAATATAAAACCAAATCGACTGAAATTCTGCTTATTTATGCTTCTTACAAATATCATCGCTATTTCAACCGCAAATTGGCTTTGCATCGATATCATCATTGAAAATCAAATCCAATTCCAATACCGTTGAATACTAATCATAAAGAACATCGTCCGCACGGACAAAATCGTGATTTATCAGTATTGCCACGTTCGGACAGTACATCGGAATTCTTGCCATTGGAACAAAAGGAAGTGGAATATTTCTTTGCGTCCGATGCATCAGCAGTCATTGAGCACACAAACCGTGTCATATATTTAGAGGTAAGTATGTGTGTGGAATTGCAGAAGGACAACAAAATAATAGGACAACAAAATAAATATTTCCGTTATATTTTTATTTTTATTTCTGAAAATGTTGTAAGTCTTCGTTGTATTTAAACACATTTCAAATCGTTTATGTTATGTACAAAATTTTATTTGCTGAAGGAGAATGTTCTAGAAATTGTTTCCTTTAGAACATATAATAATAATAACGTTCACACAGCAAAAATCGTAGAAAGGAGAAATTCTCGTGAAATGTGTTAAGTAGTTCCATTCACGTGTTTAACAAAGAATAAGGTTTTTATTACAAGCTCCATCTGAGTGTTCAAAGTTTCGTGTATTGTCACCTTATCGAAGATCACGTTTGCTTCGAGAAGCATAAACAGTAAAATTTCACGACATTATTTTGATCCAGAAATGACATCTGCGGGGTTCTATTTTAAACGGATATAGAATTGGCATGTTTCCGTCTTCGCTTTCGGTAGAAGTGTTATTTGAAGGAACCATAACTGCGGCAAACTGCGATTTATAGATATACGTTATGTATCGAATAAGCTCCTTAATCAAATGAAATATCCACTAAAATATGTTTACAGTATTTTCCAATAACCAATTTCACAATTAGAATGGTATTATTTAAAATTATATAAGCTGGAAGAATTTTTGTTGTTCATATCCAATTTCAATACATATAAGTGGATAAGTTTTTTCTTACAGAACTGATTTCTCCCACATGTTACACCAGCGATCTTTAGCATTGTGAAGGATCGACTTAGCTCCTCATAATTTCTTCAACAATTCACACGTGCCTTGAAAACATTTATTCGTAGCAGCTTAGATCGAAACAGATTTTTACAACAATTAAGAATATATACACTTTATGGAATGTCAGATGATAATTTCTAGGATTGACGAAATAAGTGTTAGGGGGTAAAGGAAAATTATATTTACGGAAACAAAAAGATAGGAATAACAAGTAGATATGCGACACTCGCCCATCTAAGCGATTCTGCATCAGTATAGGATATGACCGATTATATCACTTTTTAGTTCTAGCTCCGAAGTCTTGCCTTTCGAAAAATTTGTTCTGACCCAAATAAATCATACGGTGTAATCATGATCAAAATCCAACAGAAATTGTACCTTATAATCATACAAGCGTGGACTATCTATTTGTAAATGTAGCTATATTAGAATATGGGTCAATAAGAAATTTAAAAATTGGTCTAGAACTTTATTCAGAGGCGATCGTCATTTATTTTGTCCATTTCTATGGGAGTTATTCCAAAACATGGGCCGATATGACCCATTTTCAATAACTTTCGTCTTTGGTTCAAGCAAAGCAGTTCAGAACATCACAATGAACCACAATATAGTTTAAAACAGCGAATCGGATGTTAACTTACTGAAACGTTAAGAGCTACAGCACAACTCTCCTAATTTCAGATACCTAGGAAATCGTTCAAACCACCTATCTGACAGAATAACGCTTAGAATATGTTTTACATGCACTGAGTGCCAGATTTATTTTCATGTTAAGTAAAGTTAGGACGGAGTTTATTCAGAGTTAATCCATTATTGTGCTGCTCTTGACGTTCGTTAGTTTTTAGCCAACTTTTGAATAAATATTCCTTTTCGTTTCGATAGAATTCCCAAAATACAAATAAAAAGTTTAGCGTCGCAGTGCAGTCAGCGAGTTTATAATCATTTTATCTGTGGTCACAAGGTGAGACGACTTAAGTGGAGTTACGAAAAACCCGAGTTTATTTACTATGATTATTATACTTATTCTACTGCATATTTGTACAGGGTGTCCGTATAAACGTATTTGACAGTCGTGAAGTAGAGACGTGGCAGATTTATTATAGAAAAATAATCGATAAACCAACGCGTTTTAACCGTTAAAACATTTTATCAAAATCAATCATCAATTAAAATTTAAATTTTAATTAAAATTTTTGGGAGAAACAACGTGTCAACAAGACGCACTATTTATCGTGTAGTGAATGATTTCGAAGAAAGAGGGTCTATAGTTGATAGGACCAAGCATGGAGCACAACGTACTGCAAGATCGGCTGAAAACATTACTGCTGCTGAAGAAAGTGTTCAAAACAATCCATCATCCTCAATTCGACGCTGTGCTCAGAAGCTCAAAGCTGCTTCAAATAACAGCTTTGGCCACAATTTTGCACAAGGATTTACATTTGTTTCCATTTAGGATTCAGTTGAAACAAGAGCTTCTTCCACAAGACCATTTACGCTGCCGTACATGTGCTAATAGGATGTTACAGCTCGCCCATGAACACCCCGATTTTCATGAAAAAATTATAATGAGTGAAGAGGCGCATTTTCATTTGGATTGATATGTGAATAAACAGAATAGTCCGGTCTGGGCAATGGAAAATCGTCTAATTATTCATCAGTCACCTTTGCATCCATTAAAATTGACAGTCTGGTGTGCAATTTGGTCAGGAGGAATCATTGGACCTTAGTTCATTGAAACTGAAAACGGCGTAACGGTAACTGTCAATAGGGAACTATATCATGATATGATTGAAAACTTTTTAACGCCACAACTGCATGCTTTGGGCTTGATTAACATGTGGTATCAACAAGACCACATCGCATACAGCCAGGATTACAATGGAATTACTGCGAGACCTGATTTGACTGCTCCGGACTTCTTTTTGTGAGGATATCTGAAAAGCAAGGTTTATACGAACAAACCAGAAACGCTTGAGAAACTCAAATAAAATATTCGTGATGAAACCAATTAAATATGGCGTGAAATGTGTGAGAATATAATGAAAAATGTGCTCAAAAGGGCTCGCATTTGTGAGGCTAACAAAGACGGGCATTTATCTGTTATTGTATTCCACACAAAATTGCCGACATTAAATAAAACATTTATCAATATAAGATCAATTCTCTTTCATTTAATCAAAAATTATAAACAAACAAAGTAGTTTACCTTCCCAACAGACACCCTGTATCAAATTCCAATTCCAAATTTCGACGTAGTTCACAGGTTATAATAATTTTTCAAAACAGCGATTTTGATAAATTCCGTAATATCTCTAATTATTGATTTTAGCAAGGACATTTTTTGTTACTACTGTTTATCTCCTATTGTCACCTAAGTACGATTTGAAAGTTCCGTTTATTTCAAAAGTTATAACAGATTTCCATAATAATAGCGCTGTTTTGAAAAACGTTAAATATTTCAAAACGGAAAATTTGTAGTTACGTCGTTTTCACTTGTAAGCACAGACATATTTGACACGCTGTTTGCGAAGTTTTGTCCCTTTCTCTTAGCCCTCTACGAATATAAATGAGTACTAAATTTATACCTTATCAGTCTAAAACGTCTCTGCTAATGAATTTTCTCTATACTCAGGACGATGACGTTGCAGCTGTCCGGGATGGTGGCCTTAGTATTCATCGCATCAAAAAATCTACTGACGATCCTCATGCCCGTGAAATCACAACACTTAAGATGGAAATACAACAGATTATGAAGGGAAACTACGACTACTTCATGTTAAAGGAAATCTTCGAACAACCAGAATCTGTTGTTAACACAATGCGTGGCCGCATGCGTTTCGATTCAAACACTGTCGTGCTGGGCGGCATCAAGGATTACATTCCAGAAATTAAGCGTTGCCGTCGTCTTATGTTGATCGGTTGCGGTACCTCTTACCATAGTGCAGTGGCCACTCGTCAATTGTTGGAGGAACTTACTGAACTGCCAGTGATGGTTGAGTTGGCGTCAGATTTCTTGGATCGCAACACACCCATTTTCCGCGACGATGTCTGCTTCTTCATTTCGCAATCTGGCGAAACGGCTGATACTTTGATGGCTTTACGTTATTGTAAACAACGCGGTGCTCTGATTGTTGGCATCACCAATACTGTCGGCAGTAGCATCTGCCGTGAATCTCACTGTGGTGTCCATATCAATGCCGGCCCTGAAATCGGCGTCGCATCTACAAAGGCTTATACATCACAATTCATTTCACTGGTAATGTTTGCGTTGGTCATGTCGGAGGATCGTCTATCATTGCAACAGAGACGTGTGGAAATAGTGCAGGCTCTCTCGAAGTTGGCTGATCAGATCCGTGAAGTTTTGAAATTAGACTCACAGGTGCAGGAATTAGCCAAAAATTTGTACCAACACAAATCTCTGTTGATCATGGGTCGTGGCTATAACTTTGCTACCTGTTTGGAAGGTGCTTTGGTAAGTTTCTACAGTTTACTCTAATGAAAGGACGACTAAAATTGACTTTCTTTTCCTCCAACAGAAAGTAAAAGAATTGACCTATATGCACAGCGAAGGTATCATGGCAGGTGAATTAAAACACGGTCCTTTGGCTTTGGTCGACGACTCTATGCCCGTTCTTATGATTGTCCTACGAGATCCGGTCTATGTCAAATGCATGAATGCATTACAACAAGTTACATCCCGTAAAGGTTGTCCCATTATCATTTGCGAGGAAGGCGATGAGGAGACTAAATCGTTCTCTGCCCGCAGCTTAGAAATCCCCCGCACTGTAGATTGCCTTCAAGGCATTCTCACAGTTATTCCTATGCAACTGTTATCTTACCACATTGCTGTTCTCCGCGGTTGCGATGTCGATTGTCCGCGTAACTTAGCCAAGTCCGTGACTGTGGAATAGATGGCATTATTTATGCGCATCCAAGCGTATTAGACTGTTAATATTTGTAATTTTTTTTCAGTGCACTTCGATTATATAGATATTGCATCACTTCCAAGATTCGAAATTGTAGGGTGCACGATAAAAGAACTGCAATGCAACATCTCAAATGATTTTCCTATAACTGTGTTAAGAAGAAAAATTGTACATAAACTTTACTCAATATATGCTATTTGTAAACATGCGATTTTAATTTATCGCTTGGAATTTATATACATAAAACCAATAAGTTTTACTTATTTGAAATGCTGTAATCCAAAAACGGTACAAGCTGGGGTGAATCCTGCAACTAAAAAAAGGCGAAATGATAATGTAAAACAGAAACACAAAAAGGGTGATAACTTATTTTATTTACCAAGCATCATTTCAGGACTTTTAAAGCCGATTGAGCAAATGTCCGCCTGTCCGCCTGGCTGGTGATCGTCTCTACGATAACTGTGGAAACCTCTGTCAAACTTTCCAAAACTTGGTATAACTTAATATTTTGCCAGATGAGCTATATCGATCCACCCCTTCTGGAACCTACCAGTCAAATCAATGTAGTTCTGAATTTTTGTGTGTTGTTTTGATGTTCAGAATAGAATGAGTATAAACTCGCTGTTTTTTTTTGCATCACTCTAGGTAAGAACCCAAAAAGAAAAAATTGAAAAAGTTCTATAGATTCAAAAATAATTACTTAAGTGGCGACTAGAATAGACAGACTTATTTACTATACGCCGTACGTAGAAAACAATTTCAAGCGCTTTGGTTTCTGAGATTCTTTTTTAATACGTCACACTATGTTTTGATGGTATTTTAAAAGCCTGGTCCTTCTAGCGGAATTTTAATTGCCATCTTTTGCGTAGTCCATCAAGTTCGTTATCGAAAACTTTTCGTGCTGGATCATTTGGGTCCATCCGCACTGCATGACACAACCAACACAATCGCTGCATATGAACGTGTTTATATATATTCGTATAGCTAATATATTCGTATAGCTAATACAGGCCCATTTTCATGCGACGCTGATGCTCTCCGTTAATGATGACGGGCCTATATATTTTTCAGAGTATTTTATTCTCGAAAACTTCCGGCACTGATTTAACCGCCTGTGCCATAATCCATAATTCTGCGCCTATTCAGCATCTGATACGGATTTTTGTTTGTCCGGAGAGCACCTTATCGTTAAATCGCTTGCTTGTTTTGTTTTGTCTACAGCGGAACCGAGGTAAATCAATTCATTTACCACTCTGAAATTATAGTTGTCAGCGTTCACACAGCGTTTTGTTCCGTGAAAAAATTAATTTAGTTTTGTCTTCGTTTATCACTAGACCTATTTTTTCTGATTTCTTATCAAAGATTGAGAAGGCTGCAGGCACATCTCGCAGTTTTCTGCCAATAATACCTATACCGTCTGCATATTCGAAACTTAGACGTGACCTCATACAGATTTCGGACTGTCGAAGGCAGCTTTATAATCTACGAAAAGATGATACGTGGCGATTTGTCTTGAGTCTTCTCCACAGTTTGCCGTAGTGTGAATATCTGTACAGTTGGTGACTTTCCAGGTCTAAAGCCACACTGATAAGGTTCAATTAGGTTAACTAAAGCCGGTTTTAGTCTTTCACATATCACACTAGACAGGACCAATGGATCAATGGGTAAAGGGTCAATGCTGTTCTGATCTCGTTTTGGCTTAGAGCTGGGCAATTTATTATGATTATTATGACTTCTTCACTCGTACTGCCATCCGCAACTCGAAGTTTATAAAAATGCATCTCTCCATAATTTTAACGCACTCTGCGTATCTGCGTCCAGATTTCCAGCACTGTCATTACAGGAGGTCCTCTCCTGCGTTGGCTGCAGCATTGACCTGTATGTAGCCCCTTTTTTCTCATACTCTATGCGACATTCTTCATTGTACCAGAGGATCTCCGAGCGCATATCCAACATTTTTGGAGCAGTTGCCATGGAATGCGCAATATTTTGCCACTGTGTATCAGGAACATCATGATCAGGGGTGTTTTGTTATAGTACCTGAGAGAGTTTAGTGGAGAAGGCTGTAGTTATCTCAGGGGTATGGTGCTTAACGATGTCTAGCTTTCTTTGTGCCTGGTTATGGAAGTTTTTCGTTCTGCTCAGTATCGTGGGTACCTAAGCTACAACCAATGCTGGCCCGAGTCTATATTAGCACCACAGATCACGAGCACGTCAATGACACATGAAACATGCCTTCTATCTATTATCACGTGATCTCTCAAACTCCTCGTATTATAATCAGGAGATAGTCACGTTGCCTTATGGATATGCTTATTGGGGAATCTGATTCCATTTACTACCATATTATGCGCCCCAATAAAAGAAACCAGATAGGATCCGTTTTCGGAGGTGTTATTATGTAGACTGAATTTTTCGACTGTTGGACTAAGAACATCTTCCATTCCTATTTTGGAATATTAATATCGT
Organism: Philornis downsi; assembly: GCA_019455685.1. Lineage (NCBI taxonomy): Eukaryota > Metazoa > Arthropoda > Insecta > Diptera > Muscidae > Philornis > Philornis downsi. Next base: position 1,825,725 of record JAHXMU010000027.1, on the reverse strand, counting down.
GATCAGACGACGTTCATGTGCTTCTTGTAAGCACTCATAGAACGTATCTTTAGTCTCCTCGTCTTTGTCATCCGTCGAGGTATGTGCAAAGATTAGCGCGATGAAAAAGTACTCCGCCTTGATGTGGATAGTGGCTACATGGTCCCTTAGGGACCTAACCCATGAGGCAAAATGTTTAAGCCTCTTTTCCACACCAAATCCGCATCCAAATTCTCGATTTGTTTCTTAAACATTAAACAAAAAAAAAAAAAAACAAAACAAAAAACATTAAAAAAAACTTAACGTGAAAAATGCATGTCTAATTTTTTTGAACATGCACATTTATCTGCGAACGTTAGCAATCCTTGTGGTATCAGGCAAGACAAAGTTGTGTTTTTTAAACAATTGCAATATTAGCCGATCGTTGGTGAATGTTTTTAAAATAAATCATGTCAGATCAAATCAGTGGTAATACATTTAGGAAGTTTTTTTTGCGGTTTAAATAATTCTTCAATTTGTCGTGCTTTGTTTTCGAATAAGTTCAGTTAGCTATAATTTTGTGTTTGTTTTTATCAGCAAAATATTATGTGTGTCCTATTTTAATTTTGAACTATGTTACACATATTTAGTTGTATAGCGTTAGGCGTTTTGCCAAATCAACGCTTTCACAATGATGTGTGTCTTTGGTGAACCTACTGTTTAAAATTGTTGATTTTTTGGCTATGGGATGAATATGATCACTTAAAATGAGCGAATCGTAACAGTGGTGATATCAATACGACCAAAAATAGTTCAAAGGCCCGCCCTACAATACCAACGTTACGATCAAAAGTAATGTTGGTATAGAAGGGCAATGGATCTCTTTAATGAATGATGATGTCGTTACTTCAAAATTAGGTTTACGTTGGTCGAATATGCCCCAGTACATGACAACGAACTCTATTGTGTATTTTAAAGCGTTTTCTGATTTCGTTGGTTGATTTCTGCTATGTTTACGAGTACATTGTGGAGAAGTTTATTTATGTTTGGAATATTTATTTCACAATTGCCGCTGTCAAATTAGTTTGCTTAGTCGACATCTTCCACAACAGTTTTCCTTCGTTTCCTCGATGAGTTTTTAATTTACCTGAAGTTCTGTTTATCTATTTGTGTACACTTTTGTGCACAAAATAAAACAATAACTTTAACTAGTTTTGTCTTTGTCTACTCGTATAATCCTAGATTAAGAAAATATCATATGTTTTGCAGATAGTCTTCAAATATATACTCGTACCTTAATTTCATATATTCCTTAAGCATTGTGATGACTTCGAATGTTGACCTCTTTTAAAAAAGTCCTGTTCAATATCAAGTATAATCAATAAAGAAATTTCAGTCAAGTGAATTAACATAAAAATGTATTCATCCAGCGTCCTTGGGGATATGTTGAACGACTACTGATTTTGGCCAGATCGTCCACTTGGTATGTGTGGTACCCTAAGAGACATGACAGTGAGACCCATTTTGTTTTGCAGTACTAAATGCCTAATGCGAACTCAATTATACTCAGCAGAGTACAATTGAATAAAGTGTACCAATATTGGAATAAATAACTTGAATAAAATTTGCATGGTAGGCACCAGAAAGGGCGTAGCAGTATAATTGCCGGCAATTTGGGTAACTTCAGGCTGTGAATTAGGGATTACAATGGAAAATAAAATGTCAATAAATTGCTCAATTTACATGAGAAATACCAGAACTTAGGTCACCAAACGCGTGGCAGAAGGGATGTGGTGATACTTGGTATAGACTACTGCAGTCGGCTAATTTGCAATTACAGAGAACTGATTGGATTACGATATACGTATATATATCAATTTTGTATGGCAGGCACCATAATAGGTGTGACAATGTGATCGGCTTACATTCTCAGACTCTACTTCTGCAAACGCCCAACGTGAGCCAAATTCGACTAAAGAATACATAGTTTACGTTGGTAATTTCTAAGAGAGATACCACAATTGGTGAGATTTACCGGCCATTATTAAACATTTTAACGGGCAGCAATTTGCTGCAGTTTTGAATTTCGGAAAATCGGTTAATTCAGAAGGTGTAGGCCGATATAACCTATTTATAATTCCCGATTACGATCTGGAAAAATATTTGGTTTTAAAGGGTTCCATAAAAATTTACGCAGTTATCGTGTCCGCCAGCCAGTCTACCAGATAAACATACATCGATTAGTCGACTCAAAAATTCATGAAAAGAATTTCTTCAAAATGTACTTGGTACTATAAACGCTTCCTTGTGGGTGTTAAATTTTTGCCGTATCAAGTGATATATATCTGCATTCACCCGGGCGAAAAAACAAAAATGATCGCTCACAATGGGACCTGAACATACCCTGCATTTCTGATGTCACCGATGTTCATAAACGTAAATCAAAATAAACTGATAAATTGTTTTCCATTTATCCATTTAGCAAAAGCAACAATTTAAGATACATTTTAAAATTTAAGGTGTAAGTAAATGACAAGTTGTTATTTAATCGATAGTATGACCGATCGAAACCTAAAAATGCAAGCAAATCAATCATTATCACATGAAAATATGTCGAAAGAATTGAGCATAATTCGAATTCGCTATCATAAGATACCTTTGAGTTGGTTAATTGAATACATTATAACAGTAGGTCAAATGAGCTATTACCCTAATTAAATTACGTGAAAGTTATTGAAAGTAAATTTCCAAATTCTATGGAAAACCCAACTTGAAATTGACTGAAATTTACTATTTTTGTTTTAATGTTAACATTTTTACCTCTAATGTGTGAGCAGAACAGCCCCAGCCTCTCTAGTGTTGAAGCCAAGACGACAACCTTGGTGGTGAAATATCAAGATGGTGGCAAATGCGTCCTAATTTTGTTAAATTTATTTTGAGATGAAAAAAAAAACGAAAAAAGAACACTTTCAACGGGTAAATCCCTGCAATAAGATAAACAGGCAAGGCAATGAATTTGCATTCTGGAAATGCGACATAATTAAAAAAACCCACTACTGATATATAGCTAAAAATTATTCACAGCAAATCGCAAAGTCCATTCTCGGGTGGACCGGTTCCGGCGCGAAGCGAGCCCCAATGACAGGATTTCGGTGCAAAACAAAGGCATCCTATAATTTTTTGTACTTTTCTAAATCCTTCGTTTTTGTGAAAACCCTAATAAAATGCGCTGAATGAAATGATAGATTATGAAATTAAAGTGAAGTACAGGTACTCACAAGCAATAACTGACAAAAATTAATTTTAATGCCAAAAGGAATGTCTGCAAAGAAAGAGAAAATGTACAAAATTACATGAAAATTAAAAGGCTGACATTGGCCCCTTAACGAAATTCATATGGTGAATATTGACATTCTCTATATGTGAGAAAATATCGGTGTAGGTCAGGATAGAAGGAAAACGCAAACAAAACAAGAACATATGTGGTGTTTATTTCACAGAGCGGCGCACGAATCGTACTGCAAACACAATGCCAATGCCGATGGGGACCTTTATTTAAAGATATTGAAGGACCCAGACCTCCGAAGAAAACTTATCCATTTTAACAGCATTTAGTTTCAGCAAGATGGAGCAACTGCACACATACCCAGGCCGGTTATGGCGGAGCTCCAACGAAAATTCCTGAACAAATTAATACCCAGAAACTCCACTTTCCGCTGCCCTCCCAGGTCCCTGACCTGACTGCACTAGACTTTTTTATAGGTTTATGTCAAGCAAGAGGTGTACAGAACAAAATCAAACAATTTTGACTGAATTGAACCAGTGCATTAAAACAATAATTGAGGTGATCCCAATGAATAACTTTCTGATTATGTGTCGCATATGCGTGAATGAGCATGAAGGTCTTCTACGGTCTACCATCTTCAAAACCAATTAGTTATACAAAATATAATTTATTTTTGATGAAATACATCGATTAAAAAAAGTTATTAGAATTTCTTATTGTAGCACAATTGGTACGCCACTCTGTACCTTCACCCGGAGGAGTGATAAAAATGTACCAGTATATGTAGAAGTATATAATTTCTCTTAACCAAATGTGTTTCACAACCCTTTCAGTCGATTGAGCAATGTCCGCCTGTTTAGTTACGTGGCAGGCTGGTGGACGCTATATCAGAAGCTCGTCTTTACTAAACTTATCAAAACTTGACGCAGCCACATATCGTGCCTCTGCCCCTTCTGGTATCACTCATACAAATGACGGAATTTCAGAAATTCAAATTTTCATGTCATACAATGAAAATAGGCGGCATTGCCACATGGAGATTCGCCGATTTTGCGAAATTCAATATTTCTTTAATAATGGAATGGCTGCAGTATCCCAAGTTTTTGTTCATTATATTGGCTTATAATTCCGGCAAACTTTGAGAAACATTGACCGAGGAATCACACTCCTTCTGGCAACTCCAATACAAATTATATTTATCAAAATTTAATATTTCTGCTGTTGGTAGACTGCCTTTAATTAAGTAGTTGGCATCTACATTAGATTATACAAAAAAAAAAAAAAAAAAGAAATGTAAATAAAACTTCCACATAAATTACATAATTTTGAAGCAACTTGAATGATCGCATTTCACTGTCAGGGTGACTACAGCACAGGTAATTCAATTCTCGGGAACTCACGTCCGCTCCAGTCTCGAATCACAACATTGTTGCATTTTTGATATTTCATTATGATATTCACATACCATCCTGTGATGGAGATACAACTGATTACAGATATCGTTTTGATAGTTTATTTTGATCCTCCGTTCAAAACTTAGAGATTCACATAGTTAACTGTTTCGGCTACTTTAAGTCCATTTCCAGCATAGCCTATTTATTAATTTTTATGTTATAGAGAACTAGAATATGTTTATAAATATTTAAACGTGTGCCGGATAGTTTAAAATATTATACGATGGCGCCATTATTTAAATATTATGCAATGTAATAACAAATCCAAGTTGCAAAATCATCTCTGCTTAGATTTTTTTTTTTGTAACACACAAATCCCCTAAATTGCCATTTATCATCTGTTAAAAGTAACTAAGAGTCTCATTCTTCCATAGCTAACTTTTTTTTTTTGGTTTGACTCTTGAAGTGTAAAAATCAAACATTAAGTGGATTTAAAATTCTAAATGTTATTCACGGCCATCGAAGTAAAGGTGACGTTCGTAAAAGCACGTTTTAATTCCGCCCAATATTTGTTCCGTAAATCAATTATTATTTCAAGTGACGAAGGACATTGCATTACCAAATACTACAACCTATAAATTTAACAACACGTCTCCAATTGACGGATTTGGGTAAATCAGTCATTTCTGTCATAATTTTTGACGTTCATAATATTCGACCTTTCGGTTAACCAATATTAAAGCCAAGCTAGATTCTTCTTTGGGGGAGTCCGCTTCTTCGTTTACGACTGTAAAATATTGGGTAGCAAAATTTAAACGAGGCCGTACGTGCTGCCAAGACGGACACCCTAGTGGTTGAAAAATTGAGGTGACCACGACAGACACGGTTAAGAAAATCCTCAAATTGGTATTGGATGATCATGGGTTGAGGGTGCGTGAGCTAGCAGAAGTGATAGGCATTTCAAAAAGTGTCATACATCGTATATTGACCGAAGATTTGAAAATGAGAAAGCTGTGCTCAAGGTGGGTGCCGTGCTTGCTTTCAATAGAGCAAAAACAGCGTTGTGAAGATGTTTTAGTAGAGTGTTTGGCGATGTTGGAGTTAGAGCAAAGCATAGTTGTGACAAAAGTTATAGCATAATAAAGTAAATAATAAATGGGCATAAAATTTAAATTAATTTAAAACAGGAAACATGTCCTGAATAAAATCTCCAACAAGTTGTGTTAATAAACAGTGTGAGTTTGTGAGTCAAAGCGGTCTTATGCACCAAACAATAAATGCGGAGTGTGATATGGGCAATTTAAGACCAACTTTGAAGCATGGCGAAGGCAGCGTTACGGTTTGGGCCTGTGTGTCGATTGCTGGCACTTGAAAATTAGTCTTTATGTAATCTATGATTGATAAGTTTAAGCATCTTCAGATTCTGGTTTGGGAGTACGATTCAACTTTTGCTTTTATCAAGATCCAAGGTAAAAATATGGAATTGTTCCATCGTGGTTGATGTCGCCACCAAACAATCATCCGACATGGACGTGATCGTATTTTTAATTTTATATTTTTGTAAAATATCCAACAAAATCTTCTTAAACAGGTTTAAGCCAAATGTTACCTAATAAGGCTGGACCTCCTACTCCAAACAGTCTGAAAACTGTTATAGGCTACAGAGGATACCATCCTAAATACCTAAATTAATTTTACTATCCATATGTATGCTATAAACAGTATAAGTATCTGGATAAAATAAGCTGTGACGAGCTATTTAACACCATTTTTCGGATTTTTACCATAAATTTTTTAAACAAGGAATACTTCCAATAAATAAATTCTTTGCAAACTGTTACTTATCTACTTTCAAATGACATCAAACATAGTTTTATATTCCCTTCAGTTTCAAATCCCCGAAGCCTCCAGTATATAATATGTACTGCATGAAATATGCTGTAATCTGCTGTATATTATCGGGAAAAGTTTATCTGCGCTAAACCTAAACTTCCATCACTGGTCGTAGTCGGTTCCGTTTCCATATATTCATCTAAATCAGTGGTTCTAAAAAAATGAAACTCAAACTGCTCAATGCGCGCAAGTAAAGTAAACTTAATCCACAAACTGTAGTTGAATAGTGGTAGTTTAACATTATGGAGAACAAGAGCTGTATTTCCAAATATAATAGAGGTAGATGGGGATGTAGTTGAATAAGGCAGTAGTTGAGAAGTTTACTTCCAACTGAAAGCGTATTTGGGAAGTAATTTGAACTAGCCTAAACCGCCGTTAACGATGACAACCGCAGCTCGGAATAAAGTGCAATCATCGCTTGTCAAGCTATTAGATTTGTTGATATTTCCTTCGCTTTATCTTTCATATCAAAGTGACGGCGCATTCACCGATATAAACATTTAATTACTTAATTGGTCTATTTAGAATTTCGAACTATTTTCTATATGATAACAATGCGTCCATTGAATTATAGCAATTACAAATTGATAAATTAAACATGTTCATTGGGTATAAATATTTGTGGAAAGTTCCTGAGGCTATTCATATAATCTGATTATATGCTATACAGATATATGCAATAATAGTAATACGCTGTATACATTTATTTGCACATATAATATGTGCGCTCTTAGAAATGTATGTGACGGTGTTCGAAAAGTAAATAGTGGTATATGAACACTTGGTTTATACATACATACATGAATATCGTCATCATCGTATATAATAACAGTAAATAGTATTGGAAATCGCAATTTGCTGCGGTTATCACAGTCAATCGTCTATACTGCGTGTTATGTGATGATTACAACGCATGGCGATTATAATAATCGTGCTGGTAGGTAGGTAACTTGCCATGAGAGCAGCCAAAGACGCACTTAAATGTTGCTATTTGAATTTGTATTGCAGAACTTGTGATTCATGACTAGTGTAGAAGTCACAGAGTTAACAGTTAGAGTTAGAATTAGACGCGCTTACAAATTATTGAATTTAATTTAATCGAGAATGCGATCTCATTGGGTTTCTCTTAAGCAACAGTTACAACCATGACTGTACGCGGCTGCCATGTCAAAAAAAAAGCGTCTGAAATTGAAGTTCAGAATCAGCATTCAGCGGTTCTAAGAATAGATAAAAGTAAGCTCACTGAATGGATAAATTATCCCACTCATAGAATGCGGGGAAATTTGTGTTTTTTCTTATATTAGATATTTATTGATGCAAATACGAATTTCTTAACATTTTTTTAAATTACAGTGGCAGCGATTGTTTGTTGGACGGAGTAACTTCCGAAATAACAATCATTAATGGAAGTTAAATTAGTTGAAAGTTTTTGCTGAAAAAGTAGTTATAAATATTTATTTTGCAATGGGTTTAAAGATGATGAATAAATTTCATGGACTATGCTTTGTTTTCTGAATTTTCAACTATTTTCTCTGGTTTTCTATATCGCATAATATACAATTTAAATATGACTAAGGAGGCTTCATTGTTTGTTTTTCTGTACGAAATAGGATGTATTCTGACACTCCACCTAGACTAAGCCAAATTTAGTGCAGGAAAGCGAATCAACGCTTAAGATCGACAAAGGTGAGGGTGCCGCTGTTTAAGACCGATGACGAAGAACGGATAATTAGTGCACGCACCGTCTCAGTGAATGATTGTCCGATGTTTGGAATTTAACTGAATTACGTCCTGTGATCTGTGTTGCAAGTTTAGCATATTTTCCTCCTTTTTAATATATTTTTATAGAGTCTCACATTGTTTTTAAGTACTCTTTTTAGCATATTTTTTGTCAGCTCTTTCGAATCTTTCGCAATTTTGGCTTTTAATATAATTTTTAGCAAATAGCACATTTTTTATATGCAAAGCAACAAATAAAATATCAAAAATTGATTTTTCTTTAGTTTCTGGAATCATTGCTTAATATGAATTTCAGGCAAGTTTTGCCACATAATTTTAAGTACATTAGAATCTGGCCTCAGAAAAATTGGCCAATTTTCGAAATAATGAACGTTAATTAAGTTTTTTCCAAACTTTATCAAAGCAGTTGCTGGTAAACTTTGTTTTTGTTTTAAATAGAGGAAATAATAAATTTTTTCCAAATATGAACTTATTTAAAAATATTTTTAAGAAGTTTCCAAAAAATTTTGGACGACTTTCGGAATTTTAAACTTCCGGATAAAAAATTAATGACAAATTTATTGAACGCTAGATCCTGCTTCGGTTTCTTGGCATTATTAAAAATCTCAAATTTATCAAAGAAAATGTTATAAGAGAAATCTTTCTAAATTCAGAATTTATTATTTACAAATGTTTTATTTCAAAGACTTCAAAAAAAGAGCAGTAAATTTCGTAAAACTTGATACATTGCAATTTTGTAATATGTAATATTATAATTTGTGTTAATTCACTAATTTTTCTTCATATTTCTCCGTATTTTTACAAGCAAGTTCTTGAAAGAATTGTGTGCTATGAGCAAAATATTTCTAGAATTAGTAACAAGTAGTTTATTCAGGCATAAATGGCTCAATTATTTTTAACTTTTGTGTCTGTTTTGAAAATAGAGACAATTTTTGCATGTGTTTCGCATCTTTCGTTACAGCGCTGAGCGATTATTTTTATGATCGATTATGGTTACTGAAATAATGTGGTTCTCGGAATTATTATCCTTTTAATTCGATTATCGCGGAATCTTCGCCATTAAAAGTACTAATTTCTTGATTTTTATATTTTTTATGCAAAGAATCCCAAAATTTCCAGAATAACGCGGCTCACAAATGACTGTCAGTATAATCAATGAATATAATAATTTAAAATACAGAAACTTTCAAAAAATTTAGACAATAATAAAGACCGAGTCTAGAAATTGTTTCAAAGCTATATTCTTTATTACAATTAAGATATTTCGAGAAATTTTTATTTTTTTCTCTTGGGATTTTTACTGTAAACATATTAGAAATTTTTAAATATTTCTAGAATGATTACAACACTAACCACTCATTAGGTACTTTAAACTTAACTCTAGAAGCCAACAAAACACAATTTAGCAAAATCAGTTAGAATCTTTTTGTTCTATGTTTATAACTATAGAGGTTTTTAAAAGTTTCTGGATTAGGAGGAAACATTTTAGAGATACGTAGAAATTTCTTATTTTTTGTTCCAATAGACAGTTTTGTATTTTAAACATTATTCACTTTACTCACGTACATCTAACAAAATTTTCTTAATCAATATTTTTTAAAAATTCTAACTTAAGCCTGGTTTAAAAACTTAATCAGTCTACTCAAATTTATACTTCAAAGTGGTAATAATAATCCTATTATTGGAAAAATGGGAAGTTGTCATCCCATGGAAAGTTATTAGTAGTACAAAAAATTTTAATGTATGTGTTATCAATATAATAGTATTGAATTAGAACAAATAAGATATTAAAATCTAACATAAACAGTTTTTTTTTAATTTAATACTTTACATTAAACGGCAAGATATGGATTGTTGGACTGTAACATTGTAAACTGAATTTGACTCCTAAAAACAATTTTGAAATATATTTTTCAGTTATATTAATCGAATTCAATGCTTACTAAATCTGGGAAATTTAATCAAGTTGTCAGGTGTTTAGTATGGTGTGAAAATCCTTAATGTGTGTTTCCATGATTTTTCGAAGGCCGAAATTTTTTGAAAATTATTAGCAGACAGTTAGAAAAAACATCAATTTAAATAACTTCGGATTTGTTTTTATAGGTTTTCTGTTGATCTACTCAACGAATGTGTAGGTTCACATGTCATCAGGATATTTTTGCTTTTGTGTTGTTTCCACAATTTTTTTAATAAATAATAATATTTAAGATTATTGTAAATTAAGTTCTTATCTATAGGAAGGGATAGATGCTAAAATTGAATAGACGACTTATTAAATACGATGTGTTCGTGACTACGAGCCCACCAATGGTTTAATTTTTAATTACTCTGACGCATAGATCACTTTGTAGGCACTGCGACTTGCGTTCTATAATTGCAATCGGCTTACCCTAAATGGCGTTTGAAAGATATGATTTTGTGCTCAAAAACTACTCAGACGGCTTTTTGATTACTTAACTCAGTATTGTTTCATTGCGTGTGAAAGATGGATACCAGTGTAGCTTTTCTTTCTTTCTTTCTTTACAGCCTAAAACATCAAGGGGCATCCCTTTTTAATAACACCATTGTGTACTTTCAGGCGTAATATAAATTTTCTTCTCTTATATATAGATTACTATATTTTGATAGTTTTTGTCAATTTTATCCACCCCATCTTGCATCACTTATATGGGGTGATTTTTTAATCGAACTTTTTCTAAAAATTTAATAGAACACTCAAATTTTCATCACATGTTAAAATTTTGTATTGGAATCGACAAATTGGTCTTTGCCATTTAATTTTAAAAGATAATTTCATATAAATGTTATCCGCGGCTTCGTCTCAAAATGTCCATTCGTAAAGTCGAATTTTTCGTCACTTTTTAAAGCATTTCGGCCTGTATTCCACGTGTGACGTGTGTTATGTTATCCTGTAAGGCTTCAACAGTGTTCGGCTTGCCCACGTAGACTAACGACTTGACATAACACCGGTTGCTACGGCTGCAATAATTTCTTCGGTATGCACTCTACGCATGCGAGTCGATGATTTATGTCCAACAAACTAAATTTTGGAATTTTGCAGATAACAGCACGAATTGTTGATTTAGCAGGTCGATTATGACGACCATAAAATGGTCGTATTAAACGATGCACATTTGTCACAGAGCACGAAATTTAATAATAAATTTCAACGATTTGCAATCGTTGCTCGTTTGTTAGTCTTTCCATGATGAAATGGCAGGGTATACTGTACACTTTTCACTTTGACAGATGATATTTGGAAGCCATTACCAACCAGAAAAACTTAAATTTTAAGAATTCACCTTATTCAAATCTCTTTTTGAAATTTTTCGTGCCTAATGTTTCGGCAGGTTGTACCCGAAAAAGGCATGAGAGGAATTTCGGGTCGCACCTCAAGTATATCCCACAACAATTGCCAGATTTACCGGAATTTATTATTCCCCCACATTTCTCAATATGCAGACAATTCATAGTAAGTTCTATTTTCGTCCATTAAATTTCTTTACGCAATATAACACAAAATGCAAATGATCGATTAAGCCCACGAATTCTTAGTCCATTACTTTTATTTAGTTATTGCACCTCCCATGCAAGTTGATCAATATTCGAAATTAAGTTCTTCCTCTATAATGATAGTCTACATTTTTGTCACTATACATTGCATTATAACTCTCTGCCTAACCGGAGAATAGTCGATGAAGCATATAATTAGGTTTATATCTTTCAAACTGATTTACTGAATTCAATTAGATTTGGCACATATTATGCTTTTGAAGAACTAAGTTCTTCAAACGAAAATATACGGCGTCACCAACCCCATTCGATTTATCGAAATTTAATTTTCCCATATAATCCCCGATTCGTAGCCTGAATTTACTTAAACTTCTGTCAATAGCTACGCATTTCTGGTACATAACCTACCAAAATACTCATTTGTGCCTATTTTTCATACATTTCATATTATATTTTTCATCCAATAGCTCTGAATGCAGAAAAAATGCCGCGTATAATGTGATTAGCGGACTTAGTTTTGTCAATGTATATTTCGGCTGCATTGCCATGTTCATTGCAATTCAAATAAGTAAATTTTTCCAAAATCGAAAATCGAATCGAATCGAAATCTGTTCATCACTTTTCTTCTTGCACACTGTTCCACCAACGTAAAATGGCGTTGAATGAAATTAAGTATAGTCGGTTTACCCTGCTTCAGAGGGCTATCGTAATCTTTGGAATTTATTAAAAATGTTAGCACTGTTGGTGTTATCATTTCTAGAAAAAGTGGCAAAATTTTAGAAAATGTGTGAAGAGTTGGAGTTTGCGGTTGATGGTCATTGTGAGAAGTTTGACTGTTCTTACTGTAAAAAGGATACAGAAGCTATTAAATATCGCTGGAAAATCGATAAAAAATTGAGCTAAAAGGAGGTGTCGTTGAAAAAGAAATAAAATGTTTCCCAACTGTTTTGAGTTTTTGTTAAGTCGGCTAGTTTGTTAGCGTGGGCCGATTTTGCAAAACTCAATAATCGCCCTATAAGCTTCCTTTGCGATAACTCAAATCGCTTTTGATAGGAACTTAGCGATTAACCAGACCGCACATGGTCCACCGCACATTTTTCCGTCAACGCAAACAGATCCTGGGTGAAGATAAATGTAAGTCAATTTACTTGATTTACATTTCTTTAATTGTATTTCGATTCGCTTAATATGACTGAACAGAAGGTCCTGTTGTAATATAAAATAGAGTATAGTGAAAACTAATGATGTTGTGTTTAATTGTGTGTGTGTATGTGAACAAGGGGGGGGTCGGTGTGCCTTCTACCTTCTACTTACCTTTTCCTTCAATGCCCCTGAAATCATTAAGCCTCTCAATTTTGGTTCCTCTGTCTCTGTGACCATCCGCGTCTGAGACCATCTGTGTTGCCTATATCGCAACTAGCTTTATTTATACAATTAATTTTTTCTTATTATGATTTGTTCTGCCGCTATCGACTGAGAGCTAACCCAAATACTGCTCAGAAATACGAGTCAGCAAACAGCCACATATGAAACGTTAGTGCAAAACCCATTGACAAACGTTCGTCATTTCCTTGTTTATCAATGCGCCAATGCCCCCGTAAGACATTCCACATGTGGAAAAATGCATCGTAAACATTGGCCTACATTAATTACTTCAGTTTTTGGGATGTCGCGACAACAGGGTAATTTGCTGCGACATCAAATTGATTCCCATTCTCAAGTGACAGAACCTTACAGCTATGACCTACACTAATGGTGTCAAGAGTATGACACCTTACAAACTATTTGTCACAACAGTCCCCTTTAGTCCCCTTCTTATGCCTGGTAGTATTATGACTCGTGGTAATTTGTATTATTCACTCTGGCTTCTTCTGACATATGGTTTTAGAACCCACGGACTCATTCATTCTAAACTTACACCCCTGAGTTAAAACTTGGAATAATATTTTTGTTTGGGTATTATTATTTTGACTGAAATTATATGTTAAATTATTTTTCGGATAATTTATGTTCAAATTAGAAAACAAACCAGATAAATTTCGACAGTTCATGTGATTAGAATTTCTGTGCAGAATTTAATATGTGTTTATAATAAATTTCGAAAACATTGAGTAAATATATTCGAATAAAATATAAATATTGAGCTTCGTATGTGCCGAACGCGGAATACTTTTTAAATCAAGTAAGTGATGAACTGTGTTGAAGATGTACTATGGATTTCTTTTTTGAAACCTGTATGGAGTCAATTTAACTTGGAATTTATTATTATGTATAAATTGCACAACTCAGCTCATTGTGCTTTGATCCATAGAGTCTCAGAAATATATATTGTTTCTTTTACAACATTTTGAGAGATATCATTATTGTAGCATCAAAAATACTATTATTTATATATTAATATTTCCCATTCGCAATTATTCCTATGCAGTCTTCGGGCAATGTTGCTGTTTACAATAGTCCTCACACCAAGTTCCATAATTGCGTTATATCATATGACTAATCGTTTGCAAGTACAACATTTTTGCCAATAATAAGCCAAGTTTGTAGATATAAGGCTAAAACTTTTTCTTGAATTGCGGAATAATCTAAGCAGCAAAAAATTGAATTAACATCTACTCTTCGCCTTATTTCATTTTGTTCTGAGTCGAAAACATTTCACGTCATACTTTCTACAGCGCCATTTCCATAACTTTTCTTTTTTATTCGATTTCGTTTTTGTGAAATGTAATGTGATTTTTTAAGAAATAATCAAGAGGCGTTAAATCGCAAAATTTTTGGGCATTGCCAAGTCGAGCGATAAGTTGCTCACTAAATTCATCCCTCAACAAATTCATTGTTTCGCGAGGAGTGTGGCATGTTGCACCGTCCTGATGAAACCACATGTCAACCAAGTTCAACTCAGCCAATTGGCTCGATATCGTTCGCCGTTGACAGTAACGTTTCTTCCACGGTTGTCTTTAAAGAAAAATGGGCCGATGGTGCCACCAGCCCATAAACCACACCAGACTGTCGTTTTGTCGAGATGCGTCGGTAATTCATGTATGGTATGTGGTTGTTCATCGCCCCAGATGCGACAGTTTAGTTCAGCAAGAAATGAGCATCATCGCTGAACACAATTTTTCAATAAAACAGCGGATTTTCATTGAGCTTTTGTAAGGCCCATTCACCAAAAATTAGACGTTGTGGTAGGTTATTCGTCATTCCATGATGAAATGGCAGAGTATACTGTACACTTTTCACTTTGACAGATGACGTTTGAACGCCATTACCAACCAGTGCTGCCAACCTGAAAAACTTAAATCTTAAGAAATCACCTTACATATTGACTGTGGATGCAAAAGTTATTGTTTTTGTTTTTTCTGCCCAGTCTCCAAACTCGATGATGCTAATGAATGCATTTTTAACTATTCTATTTGACACAAAAAACAAATAATGCAACAGCAATGTCATTGCCTCATTTTCCGTACGACATTTTAGTTAGCAGTCAGTGCAGAAATTTCAGCCAATTGAAATGAATTGAAATCGTTTTGCGCTGGTGCCAAAGTGCAAGAAGTGGCAAAAGAGCCGTGGTATTTCACTTCCTAATTAAAGAGCAATCGAAGAAGCAAAATTATAACTTCCTAAGGTCCTCCACATGGAAATCATATGCGGACCACTGCCGGCCGATTTGTACGTGTATGGAAAAAAAAAAAATACTTGTGGAAATGTAACAAACTACAGTTTACCAATTAGGGATTAGAGGAGAGAAATTAAATTTTATTAAATCGGTGAATTTATATGGGATATACGAGAAGTGGCGCTGTTAACTGCACTATTTTTCGATTGTTTTGCAGATAATTGCCAATTAATGTACCGAGCAAAAATTTAGGTTGCTGGAGCTTACTAATTATTACAGAAAAAAATTAATGGGTTTCATAAAGATTTACAACAGTTATCTTATGCACCAGCCAGACAGCCAGGCAACAACCGACGTAAGAAGCCGTGAAACCCATTTTATCAAAAGATACTTGGTACTTTAAACACTTAGTATCAAATTACAATTGGAGTTATAGTTATATTTTGTGTATTTATTACATTTAGTAAAAAGGCGACTTATTTAAATTTAGATTTTGTTGATCTACAGGCATTTACATTTCATTTGAAGTAGCTCTCAAGGCCGTTGCGAGCATGTGCGTATTTACAAATACAATTTTTAAGGCATAAGTGGACTAAGAGGGCTGTCACAGTGGTCAAACAGTGGTTACGGTCACAGTGTGATCCTTAACATGATACCTGACATAACAGGCACTATTGATTTCACTGACCGAGGAACTGCAGAGCAGACGTACTAGCAAGACTAGGGACAATCTTACAGATTCCAGTCGAATTGGAGTCCGTGGGCATGCCTCTGGCCACTTGCAAGCTCCTACTGCAAGATAGAGCATTTTTAGTTGCAAATGGCAGGTGGGAGTCTGTCCGACGACGTAATCAATCCAGACAGATGTGGCCTCGCCTACATCTGAAGCGTTCACACACGCTGCTGCGCTATCAAGACCCGACGTTTCGTTGCTTTTATCCGTCATGCCGGAACACTGTTTGATTGGAAGACATGCAGTGAGATTGAAGGTTACGACTAGTAACTTTTGCAGGAGTTGTAGGGATGAAGAGGAAGAGGAGTCCACAGAACATCTTCTCTACAATTGCCCCGACCTGGCGAACAGGCGGAGATCAACACTAGGCTCTTATTTCTTTAGGGACCTGGGAGATCTAGACGATATAGATATTGTCCGACTTAAGAGCTTTTTGAGCGCTCAGGATGGTTCAACGGAGGAAAGCAGGGACATCCATATCTCTAGTTTCCATGGTATCACAATGGATTATACAGTCTAAGTGAGTGTGTCTATTCAGACTGCCACTCTGACCTAACCTAAGGCATAACTGACTTCTATATGGCCACTATTTTTTGAAAAATTTTATATTTATATCATTCACTAACAATGAAAATCATGTTTTTAATTAACATCCATGCAACAGGTTTCGTTACAAATATCAAAATATGAATCAGTGAATTGTACGTAGGTGAAAAATGAATTTCTAAAATCGAAATTAACGAAATCAGGTGGTAAGGAAAATATTAAAATTATTTTGTTTGACACATCATATTCAGTGTCTTATTCCAAATAACAAAATTAGTTTCATGTCGACATTTCAGAATGAAGAAAACTTTTGGGAAAATTTATGCTTAGAAGGGGTCAGAGTTCTTGTCTCTAAATGCGAAATAGGGATAGTCAGAAATTGTCTAATTGTCAACTATACTCCTTTATTTTATTATTTATTTATAGATATCGTACAATAATAATAAAAAATATCTATGAGTTTCTTCTTTTCTTTCTTTTTTCACACTGACAAAATACTGACGATAACAAGCCATCATGTGTTCGCGATACAAAATGAACATATGAACGCCTGATTAATGTTGGGTGACGTGGAAAACATTTGTTTGAACTGGATGCTGTATTACAAAATTATATACTTTAAACAAATCGCGGAGTATATTTTCACAGTACACAAGGCTACCGTATTTGGGCATTAAGAATATCTTACAACTATTTAGTGTAGTTTGTGCTGTTGCGGCATTAAATGCCTATTTGTAAGACAATTCAAAAGACTGAAAATTCTGTTCTTCGTCCAGAAAGAGATGAGTACATCTCATTTGATACGCAAAGGGCATGACGCATAGCATTTGCAGGGTTATAAACTGGGTATCTTAAGACAAAATTCGTCCCCCCTGCGTGGCTGATTAAATTGATTAATTCCATAACGAAACTAATGAAACTTTTCCATAGGTAATATTTTCTTAAGCCGTGGTGGAGTAGAAATGGGCAGTATCTTCAGTCAGAAAGGGATCTAAAGATAGATTTGCCATGGAGCCCGAAACGCGTTATCCATGCTTATGGCTACTGAATTGACTGTTATTGCAACCAAATGCTGAAAAACATTTTCGATTTGGAAATGTTTATTTGACCACATAGCTAATTTGTTGTTAATGTAGAAATTAAGGGCCATCTTATTCAATATATATTATGTTAGTAAGGTAATTGGGATAGTGAGGCACTTTTGTTGAAAACTTTCGTTATAAAATCTCAACACGATGACACATGACAGAAATGTGCCCAGACCATTTTTGGACCGCTTCATGATATGCTTTACCCATGCCCGATAAAATAACTTCTAAACTTCGTGTTATTTTTAATGTTTTAGCCCCTTCCTCAAACGACATGAGCCGGAACAATGTTTTGCTATTTTAGGTCTTCGTTAAAGATTGTTCCAGTACGTGTTCAATACTGACATTACGTCAACTGATTTTTTATTCCAAAAACTCCGAAAACCAGATTTTCGATCTGCAGTAAGTGCGTTACCTATTCTTGATATGACCAGGAATCTGCTCCAACTAGTAGATGGTTTGTCGTTGTGTCTCCCTCTTGAGGCTATAATAACACTAAACCTATTGTATGATGATGCTTTACATCTTTTTCATGATCTACGAAGGTCAAATTTGTGCCTGCAAACAACTTACGTAGATTGTGAAGTCCATGACTAGAAGTTGTTTAAGTTCCTCTGGCGAATATACCACCATATCTTTTGTCGAATCACCGATTTGTCTATATCTTGAATGATAATAACGCAAAAACATCGGGCTTCGGTTGAAACGCGGAAAAGGTTCTTCGTACTTTGTACTCTCTCCAATGCCCTTACCGAAGAAACCTTTCTCCATAGATCGGCAATGGCAGGGAAATCTGTCGTTGCTAAGGTAATTAAATATGAAATCTGGAACACAGAAATCCGAAGGATTAGCATCCCCTGCAGCACCGGCTACAACTCTAAAGATGCCTTATTCTTCCTGTGGCTATTCTGGAAATGTGCAAATGGTCAAATTGGATGTATACGACCCTAGCCCATAAGATATTTTTTACTTGCAGAGCGACAACCTACTAAGCAAACTCTTCAGCATACTGTTAGAGATGATTGTGGGGAAAACTGAAGTCATCTTTACCGAAAGCCAAACGCTACGTGCGCGGGAAGAAATTAGTAAAAATGAGCATATTGGTAAGCGAAGATGGAACAAACTAATTGGTTTCGACGAAAAAAGGGTTATTTCCTTTAGGATGCTATTAGAACGTTGACAACTATAAGCTTGAAGGATGAATGAATTCATCTACCTCGACTCTGTGATGAATGAAACTAATGACGTCAGCATGAGGATTAAAAGGAGAGTATTGCTTACGAAAAGATGTTACTACGGGCTAAGCAAACGATCTGATAACAAAGTTCTCTCTCGACAAACAAAAATCTAACTATATCAAACGTTATTGTTATGGCTTCACGCCCTGGTATGGATCACGAGGTATACATTGACATCGATGTGGTCAAACACATCAAAATACGGCGATTACGTTTTCTGGGTCACATTCCTCGACAAAGGAGTGCGTCCAAAGACTTTGGAAGGGTCAGTCTTTTGACATATTGTCAAAATTGGTGTGTCGACCTGGAGGAGAAGCGCAGAAGACCGAAGCGCTTACGTTTATTTCCTACATACGTGAATGGATACGTGATAACATCTATTCTAGTCACCATTTAAGTAAGTAAATATTTATTTGCTCCGACAACCGAAAAAGTTTACCATTTTATTTGGAAGACATTCATTGATGTTCAGTTCAGGAATGGAATTCCTCTAGATACGGTTAATGAACCTTGAGCATGAAGTCCGTAGCTGACATTAAAAAAGTGCGTTTCTTTTTAAAAATATATGTATAAATGAATATTAGACTACTGAAATGAGCTGCTCTCCAACAAATCATTTATCAGGTGCAAAGCGACGCGATGTTTTGCCCAGTCATACTAAAATGCTCATGCAAACTCAACTGGCCTAAATATATAATATTTAAGTTCAACGGAGAATACGATTAATTCTGTTTTAATTTTTTGCACCACCATTTGTTTTACTTCACAGTAAAAATATCAATTTTCGTTATTAATAATTCATTACTTTCGATTACAGAGCAAATATATTTGCACATTTTAGTTTCACTGGCTTTGGTTTAAGGGATAAAAGTGAATTTTCACAATTTGTATTGTAAATTCTCTTATAATTGTCCATTTTAATGCACTGTAAGCGAAAAGAAGATTATAGGAATTTTTAATGATTTTCAAAGGAAAATGTAGCAGGATTACTGAATGCAAAATCAGTTGTACTAAGGCAGGTGTTTACTGTTTTCGGCAGGTAATCAAAATTGCATAAGCCGTTTAATGTAGGAAGTGGCAATAATAGCGATTTTCTTTTAGTTTTAGCAGCGTTTCTTGAATATGACTTTTGATCTAGATGACAAGAAAATTTGTGTAATATCTGTTATTATATTACGGTAATAAAAGACAGATACCAGTGGCCACAAATATCAAAAACATCAACATATCTTGACTGAAAGTTTTTGAGATTCCAGTAGAAACGAGATTCCAGAGAAGTCAGTATTATTTAAAGAACGGATGCCACAAGAAATGGCAAAATTTACATAAAAAAGTACGTTATTGATTTGAAGTTAATTAATATACGTATTATTTTTACGAATTTATTCTAATTCATTCATATTCCACTGGTTTCTGAGAAAAACTTTTTAAAATATTTTGAAAATGGTGTAAAGAGAAAAGTGAAGTTGGCATTGGCATTGTTAAAGAAATGTTACAATTGACGTTCGGACTATTTCAAATGACGCAATTTACTACTAATTTTTTTTTTTTTTTTTTTTTTCATTCATTTTCTTTATTGAATCTTTCTTACGAAATTTACAATATGTATTCAAATCATAATCCTATCAATTAATTAATTAATTTATTATATGTTAAAATAGAAGCTTTTTTCTGCAAGCAAAAAGCAATCAAACAAAATTCAAACATTATACTGGAAACACATTAGCGAATTTTGAATTCTCAGTATGGATAATCCAAAAGTGGAACAGCCTTATAAGATTTGAAAGAAATAACCCTTTGAGACTCCGCGAAGTACATTTATTTATAGACGTAATAAGAATTTATTCATATCTGTGATCTGTCCGCATATCTGTTGAAAGGTTGACAGATTTCACAACAGGTTGAGTTCGAAATTGTGCAAAGTCGGCCCGATAGGAAAAACTGCTTACATGAAAACTGGACTTACTGAAAAAATTAGAAATTTTAAGAACTTATTCAAAAATTGTAATATTCGTTAATTAAAAGCTATATAAATAAAGTGTTATAGATACTGGAAAAAGATAATGTAAATCCATAGGTAGTCATATTTTAATGTATAATAAAGAAATATTTGTGTAAAGTCTGGTAACAGTTCTTTTCTGACACTTCCAAGTATCTGGCGATGCGACTGTCTCTTACCGTAGGGACCGAAGTTGGTCCAAGTGGCCGAAATCGGCCCTGTTGGGAAAAAATTTGAAAGCACGATGGAATCACACAGCTGGGAACCTTAAATCAAGTCAGAATGGACTAGAAGCAACTTTCCAAGGCTCACGCCACCTCTTCCAAAATTATGACTTTTTTCTAGACTATTTATTAACATAATTAATTAATTTTATTAAAAACAATATATCGTACAGTGATATCGTATACATACCGGAAATAGCTATCGCAACTTGTGTAATTTTTTAAAGAACCACCCCCATTGTGTGTGTAAATTGTATATGTAATATAAGGTAGGATTAGACGGCATTTCTGAAAAGCTTACATATCTGGCAATGGGTCAGTACAACGCACCCGTAACTATTGGCCATAATGGTCAATGTTATTTCAACAATTATATTTTATTCATTAATGGAAGACTGTAATACGGCACAACAATTGTGCTCGGGGTTAATAAAAAGTATTACTACTGTCCGATTAAAATAGAGAATATAAAATTTCCTTTATTTTAGTCGATACAAACTTCTCTAATTTATATACTTTCTGCATCAAATTTGGGTTGGTGAGAGGATCTACAATATAGAAGCAAAAACACAAGCGCTGTAAGATTCGTTTTGACCCTTGTTAGTGAATTTAGCCAGCTGTTTACATTTTGGTGTCGCGAATACTGCTCAGACGAATCCTTTATGTAAAAATGTTTGCAAACATTTGCGTCTGGGAAATACTAACCAACTTTGGCCACGAGCAAGTCCATGTGCTCAGACAACTAAATGGAAAATTGGAACAAACAGTTTACATTCCATGAATAGAAAATAAAGAGTTTCACAAATACGGCAAGGTTACGTGTATTACTACTTTTGGGCTCACTACAGAGACCTAAGCTGAATACTATATCCTTTCTACGATAAAAAAAGAACCCAGACATTGTCAACCCACGAAGTACAATAAATAAGCGATTGTGCTAATTTTTTGTGTTGATTTCCAAAACTGTGATCAGAAGAATAAATGTTTCACGTCATAATATGTTCGATAATAAAGGGTGTCCCAACAAGAACGCAAGATTTAAATTTAGCGCCATTCGAAGTGTCATTGTTTGACATTTGAACAATTGTTATTGTTTGCTAGTAGGAGGTACGAGGTTAGTAAAAATGGAGCACGAATGAACAACGGAGGAATCATTGGACCTTTTTTATGAAAATGAGGCATGTCAAGCGCAAACATTCAATGGTGTTCGGTATCGTGAAATGATAACCAGTTTTTTCGTGGCTAGAATTGAAGAAATGAATGTGGAGGGCATGTGGTTTCAACAAGACGGCGCCACATGTCATGCAGCCAGAGAAACAATTCAATCTTGCGTTCTTGTTGGGACACCCTTTATGTTTATAAAATTATGAGATTGTACAACAGTTTCATAATTGAGATAAACATTAATAATTTCAGTCAGATGTAGTGACTTACATATAGCTGCAACATCATTTGGCACTGATAGAAAAGAGTGTTGAGTGCCAGAATATGCGAGTACGTAGGGACTCAAGACTCTTTAGAAAATGCTCTGTAATTTTTATGTGCAGAACGCAGAATTAGTGTAATAATGCATAAATGACAAACGTGACACCAATGTAGACCTTACAAAATAGTTGTGATAAAAACCGTTACCGCCTTGGGTGCAACTTAAAATAACGCCTCTGAAAGCTATATAATTTTTGTAATCTAATGCACTTTTATTCAGTCTGTTTGCATTCGCATTGTTTATTGTATTGAAAAAAACTGTTTCTGGTGTCTCTCATACAAATGACCGATTTAACCAATATATTATGTTCGCAGCTTTTATGCAGCTGCACTAAATTTAATCAAATTTGATACAGGTTCAGTGTTTGGTATAGTAATAACTTAGAATGAAACTGGAGTAAACTGCCATACTCATTTTGGTACCTTACCATACCCCTTTACATTACATTAAAATTCTCTATAAAACAGGAAAAAATTAATCAAGAAATCACGCTCCTTCGGCTTATCCAACATATTCATTCTCTCATATCTTCCAATTAGCTCTGCCAAACTCAGTCAAAATTTGGCGTTGTCACACCTATCATGGTACTTCACATAGCAATTGACGTATTTTTCTACCGCAAGGCATAATTTGTAGTCCACCGTTAATTACATTTTTGTCAATTATACTGCATTATAACGCTGTGTGAAATGTGAGAAAATTTACCGCATAATCACGCCCTCTGTGGTACCTTATTTAGCATACATATTCCTATATTCGTAACTTTTACTCAATTAGACTCTATATTAAATATAATTGAAGCATTTAGTACTGCGAATGAAAATAGACATACAGCCGATTAAAAAAAATCCGTGGTCCCTCTACATTTTCCTAACTGAGGATTTCATTTCATTCATTTCGAGTATTTCTATACCGAGGGAGTTATTAACATGTTGTCATAAAACCGCGATTTAAAAATTCAGTACATTTTAAAAGTTACAGTACAGTAAGTAACAAATTTCCATAATAGCAATTTTTTGTTGGAAAATACTTAATATCTCAATACAATAAATTCCGAGTTAAGTCGTTTTTTCTTGTAAGCCCAGATATCATTTAATAATAACAAAGCCGCGTCTGTTTTCTCACCATTTACACATCTGCAGCAATGCAAAAAGACGTTGCCCATGGAATTATACGAAAGCCAGTTCGCCTGACTGAGTAACACTGGAGGAATCTGAAATAAAGTTGGTATGTTTGTGAAAACTGTCACAATGTAAAGAAACGTTAAGGAATTATATGAAAATTTTAACTTCCCTATAATTTTCTTGTACTTTTAAATGCAAAATGTATTTGTAAAATGTAATCTAATATGAACAAGCTTTCAACTTTGGTACACATTTTAATTAATTTACTATTAACAAGATGCAACATGACAGCATAAGTGGAGTTATTTTGGTTTTTATTTATGAGTTAAAATTAGGAATGTGCGATTAATCGGTTAATCAGACTTTAAGATAAACAAACATAATAATTAATCAGCTAATCGCTTACAACAACCAACAGATTATTCCGATCCATATTTATTCAGTATTATTTTGTTTAATAGTGAAATCTTCGTGAGTCATAAATGCATTGAATGTGGGTTATACCGGTTGTTATCAGAAAATCTGATGCTATTTTCATAACATCAAAACTGACAGCACGGAACAGAAACATTTTTGTTAGTTGAATATATTTCTTTACGTACGCAGGTTCGCATTTACAATAAACTTATCCTTGAGATTTCCTGTAGAATGATTTCAGTGAGACACTTACTAGGATAGAGGCAGCCAAGTGTAAAAGGCTGATTTTAAAAAGCTTGTATTAAAAAGACAACAATCCACACTTTATGAATAAATGTTGTAAACTCATTTTTAATACGTAACGTATTCTTATAAATATTCTAGGGATGTACGTTTCAGGTGGGTGCTAATTATTACAAATTTTTGGATTTCTATGTACTTTTAAAAGGAATAAATGACAATAATATTTCTAACGGAAAATGCTAAAAAAAAGTCTGATTATATAGCCGGGCCCAATTTTATATACCCATTATCAAGGGTTACAGTCAAAAGTGTACCGATTGTGTACATAATACATTGACTTGTCTTAGTTTTCCAGGAAAAAATTCTTTTAATTGGTACCATTGAATAACCACGCCCACAGCCAAAGCTGTCCCTTCCTGCTTCTATTAAATGCCAGACTACATTGCTATATTTATGAATAAATTATAGCCAGACAGACTGACTTAGACATATTTTCGCCCAACATTCTTTTGCATTGGTGCAAAAATGCGGGGTGCTGGAGGGTCTGCTGTAAATCGCTCGGTTTTTCCAAAGGTTGCCCACATAACATAACACACGAGGTTAAGAAATTATAAAAGAACCATTAGCGTTAGCTTAATATTAAAATTTGCCTATGCGGTACTCTATGCGGCGTAGCAATGTAGTCCATTTTCATTCGAAAGACTAAATTTACCACACTGTTGCGTCTATGAAACAGTAGACAGGTCATTTAAGTGAACTGACTTCTATAATACATATAGATCTGTTTTGTAGTTTGTAAGTTTAGCCAACTATTAATATGTAGTATTTATTTTTATATTACACCAAATTCACAAGTTCCATTGCGCTCCATCAAATATTAACGCTGATATTGTTTTTGTCTAACTGGGTCTACCAATTCGAAATTATATGCGATAAAGCGGCACTCGTCAAATTCACCATTATGTACCAGAACGTAATCGGACTTGGCTCAATCATCTTAAAATATCCTGAAACGAATTTCGTCTTAAGATATTCTCTTCATTTATCGTTATTCATTACTATCTTACTAAGGATTGATGACTGGATCGCGATTGCACTGGGTGAAGTGTTTGAAACTACTAGGATACGCTTTTTATAGCTTCACCCTAAGGAATGATGGTATAAGTATATAATTTCATACAGTGAAATGCCCAGAAGGAATTTCTTATAGTATCAAGTATCTTTTGACCAAATTTGTTTTCCAACTTTTTAAGTTAATTGTTTAGTTTGTTGATTGATACACATGATAATTGTCGTAAATGTATGTGAAACTTCTTGAAATTTGGCGAAGCCTATTTTGTTAAATTGTAAGTGGACTAAATCCCGTACAAATTAGCCGGCTTTTAGAAAATAATTTTTATCGCTGTAATTTGTAGTCGGCAAGCTTACAATGATCCGTAAGCAATTGACGCCCTTTCTGGTACTCCCCATGTCGGTGACAGATTGAATTCAGTTCAATTTAACAAGTTATGTGTTTGGTGAAGGAAGTTTTGGGAAGGAAAACGGGGGGCGTTGCCACACTTCTCCTAGTTTTCATTTAACTGTGCCAATGCAGTATAATTAAACACGTATTAGACACTTAGCAAGCTAAGTTCTGGGAATGAAGATGGGCTGGATTGTTACGCGTATAGATTGGACGACTTAGCAAAAATTAGTCTTATTCAGTGATTGCTCTATAATTCCCAAGCGGGAAAAAATTGGAATAAGTTTGCAGATGAAAACCTGGGTTCCTTTAACATTAGAGTCTGATCGCAGACAGTTGAAATATGAAAAAAGACGTTAGCCTTCCATCTTCCAGGTCAAATCTGAAAACATTTCATAAACAGAAACATTTCTACCACTTCCTAAATACATTATATAAATATTTGCCACCTCCAAATAATCGCTTTATCTGACTACCAACAGTACTGTCTCTTTTAATAGGTACAATGCAAATAAATGTGGTATTTGTGGCTAAATTTTGAATGGAAAACCCAGGCCCAAATCTAATTTCTGTGCATTAAAAGCTGCTATAGCTCCTACGAAAATGTTATGAAGAAACATCAATGAAAATGCTTCCGTTCTTGTGATAAACGTGTGTAAAATTCACGGAATTTTCACCACTTTGCTCTCAAAGTTTTTGTAAATTTTTCTAAGTCTTATTTAGACTTTAATATTACAAATGCTTTAGATCATACTATATGTTTGGCATTTATTAATAAAAATCCAGCCAATGATATAAGGCTATCCATTTTCCGTTTTCAAGTAAAGTTAAATAAACACACATAAATCTATGATGTCGATGAAGCTTTTATTTTATTATAATGCTGAGACCTTCCAATTATGCACGAAATACATTGTCATTTAAATGATAGCCTCTGAATTGGTTTCAGCGGTGGATCCTTTTGAGATAATTTTTGAAGAAATACTGCCCAATGGTACCTCCACAACATAATGCGCACCAAACAGTCACTTCTGCCTGATGCAGTGGATTTTCCACACCCACTTCTCGTTATCAATTTTGTTTGTTGACATAACCACCCTGTGAGAAATAAGCTTCATCTCTGAACAAAATGTTATTCGATTGAAAGGCCACGCTTGAGTAATCACTGTTATAGTAAAAGTTAACTATTTTTACGTATTCTTCAGTGGTTAAATGATTCATATTCGTAAATGGCAATGCTTTCACTAAATAAATAACACTTCAAATGATAGGTTTTTAATAACTGAGAATTGCCAGGCCTTCAGGTTTAAAACCACTTAATGGATAACCCTGTACAAGCTACAAGAATCGCTTTATTAGTTCGTTCCATTAGAGAAGATAAGTCGAAAATTTCTTCCTCCATGAGTCTGGCTAAAATGTCCGCTGATTCTTCTTCTGATTTATTCAGTGTGTTTGCTAATTACTTAAAATTGAATTTTGATAATGAAATTCCATATCGAAATTCAAATGTGCTGAACAATGGAGACAACTGTATGGTTTAACTAAATAATGACGTTGTTATACCTAGCATTATGAACATGAAAATCTACAGAAATTGAAAGGCTTTTTCCGCTATTATTGAAACAACTTTGTAGGCCAATGTATATAGCATTGAAATCTGTTTTGAGCAAGACTTTGATAGCAGGTCAATTTATTTTACTTTAATTCTATTGGCTTATAAATCTGATGATAAACCGAATATGTGAAATTATCGACTTGTCGTCCAAATAGCTAAAGTGATTGAGCTTATCTATTTCAACAATTTTCTTCTCAGTGAAACCTTCTCTATCGAAATATCAGCACGGTTTCATCCAAGTCCTTTCTACTACGCCTAATCTTTTAATGTCTACAAATTTTGGTATCCCCGCTTTCGAAGAAAGGAGTCAAAATGACATTTAATTGGATTTTACAAGTTCTCGAATTACATTATGATATTAAAAGTACTGAATGGGATCTCATTCTTGTGCTGTTAAATGGATTGATTCATACTTAATTACAAAATATTGTTATGTTGGTCCTAGGCGGCAGCTATTCACGTCATTATATTCATTAATGAATGTTTTATGCAAATAAAATGAAGCTTTCGAAATCTTGCATCTAATTTATTTGATGCAAATTTATTACATCACAAAGTAATTTCTGTGGTTCGTTGGCGTTCTTTATATGACACTAAATTCACTTATACTTCACACGAATAAACTATCTGATTTGTATGGAGTTATACGTAAATAATGTGGAAGTTAAACAAGTATGCGGAGTATTGGACTTAATGGTCACATTCAATGCAGGCATTAAATATACCATCCGTACCACCCATCCCTAAACCGTGTTCTGTGCTGGATTTTATTAATCGACACAGTTCTAACTACACTGAGCAGACTTTTTTGGCCTTGTTTTCATTTTCTTTCTCAGGGTTGGAGTATGAACTTATTGTTTCAATTTTATCAATTTCCATTAAAAAAAATTCTTAAAGTCATCGATAGATTTTATTGGACTGAACCCGTCTCATCGAATACGTTGTCGCTGTACATTAACATTAGATTTTTCAGTCGATGACATTTTTATACAAATTTGATAGGCTACCCACATGTTTATATCTTCAATCAAAGGAATGAAGATACATATCATTTATCCTTGAATATACTTTTTATAGAAAAAGTTTCTGTAGAAAGCCCGTCCCTGAATATGATTTTCTTTAGGAAAAGTGCCCCTAAGTGTGCGTTACTATAGAAAAGGTATCCTATTTTTAAAAAAATAATCAATAGGTATATATTTCTATACAATTAGTTTATCTGGGTACACCTATCCTCTAGAAAAGTGTTTATTTTCTATAGGAAGAGTGTCGCATGATACACTTTCCTATAGGAAAAGTGTCCCTTGATACACTTTCCTATGGGAAAAGTGTCCCCTGATACACTTTTCTATAGGAAAAGTGTCCCCTGATACACTTTTCTATAGGAAAAGTGTCCCTTGATACACTTTTCTATAGCAAGACTGTCCCTGAGTACACTTTACAGGAAAAGGATGCCTTTTCTATGCAAAAAGCAGACACCATTTAAAAAAAAAATGTTTCTGGGTACACTTTCCTATATCGTGCACCTTTCTGTAGGAAATGTGTTCCCGAGTATACTCTACTATAGGAAAAGTGCTATTTAGTGCACTCTTCTGCAGAAAACGTAACCTCTGGGTACATCTTTCTATAGGAAAATTAT
>JAHXMU010000027.1:1769728-1788501 GCA_019455685.1 Philornis downsi | reverse complement strand
ACGAGAATTTAAGTAACTTCAAGGTAAATATGAATTATGGATTATGGTGGAAAATCAGATTTCAATAAGTCGTTCAATTTGCATGGTATGTACGAGAATGGTAGTAGCATATTTTCGTTCTCCGAAATGAAATCACCAACCGAAAGACATTTTTCGTCGAGTGGAGTGCAATCGAAAATATGGAGGTTAGAATATATGGGTTAAGTCGGAAACCCTTAATCTATTTATGCGTGATATGCATCAAAATCTTTTCAATTAAAACATCTTTTTCCATAACACATGAAAAATATGTAGAAGATAGAGAAAAACATCGAACCATTTGAAGATGTTCTGCTTTGGCGCAAATATTTGACGAAAGGCAAGCGTTCGAACAGTCATTTAGGTGTAAATTAGTTAGATCACGCTTTAATCTAGCAAGTTGTTATGAGTTAATTGGAATATGTTAAGGATCCAGAAATTTTGAACTTGAAAATAGAGTATGAAAAGACTGATTAAAGCTCCCAGACCGTGTTATTTTCTCAACTAATATTGCTGATATTAACAATGTGATAAATTGTAATTCTTTACACTTTTCCCAATTTCAGAAACATGAAACAACCTGGTTATTTTTGATACGAAATACGGAAAATGCGTAATGCGGAAATATATGAAAACTTCAATAAAGGATTTCAAAAATTCTTTTTTGATATTATAACCCAAAAGTTTTGACTTAAACTGAAAACTTAAAACTTGACCTCTATAGTAAAGCGACACAGCGACGTTTGTCAACACCTTACGAATTGAATGTTACTCGAACACTGCTTTTTGGCTTTCTTAAAACTATTTACTTGACTGATGCATGGAAATGTGTATATTTATTTATACAACTATCCTTAACTACATATTTTCCTGCCTAAGTGATTTACTGTCTAATAATAGCGCTTTTGTTATTTTATCTATTTTAAGCGGCCTCTCTCCCTCTCTCAGTTCTCTGACACATCCCAATCAAACATCATGTTTCTAGTCTCAACTCTTGGCAATTCATGTCGCTAAATGCTGTTTGATATTTGTTAAACAATATTGATAGGTTTACGAGTATTTTCAACATTTCGAAGTATTGAATATATTACGGAAATGTGTTTTATAAATTTGAAAATGTTACTACTTGCGTAAATATTGCGTTCATTATATTTTACGGAATATACGATGCAGTATCTTACAGACGGCAAACTTTTTAAATGATATTAAAATTATAAACGTATAATGAAATCTAAATTTCGAACAAATTTTTAGATTTTTGAACAATTATAATTATTTGAGACCAAAATCATTATACTAAAGATTCTTTAACAAAGGTTCTTTAACAAACCATTGACTAGACAAACTCTTACTGTGATTAACAATTTATGAACATAAGTGGAAGCTAATTTGCAAAGATTTCACAATGTCCTATTTTCTTGTAGTATAGAAAACATGTATGAAATATTTTTAACACAATTAATTATTAATAAAAATAAATAAATAAAATTTATTTTAAAAAATGTGTGAACAATTTATTTTATTAGGTGGGCTACTAAGTTCCCTAAATTCTAAATTTTTTTTTTATAAAAATGCGACTTTATTGTGAAAACATGTTTACAAGTAATTCATTGGAAGTATTACTTATCTTTAGCTACTACTTTTTCCCATCTTTCTGGCAAAGCTCGAATTCCGTCATGGTAATACTGGTCATCTTTTGAGCCTATCCACGAAGTTAGCCGCTCCTTGATGTCGTCAGATGAGTGGAACTGCTGGTCAGCCAGACCGTGTGCCATCGAACTAAACATATGCTAAGCGGGCGGCTCAATATCTGAAGAAAATGGTGGATGGTGTAAGACCTCCCATTTCAGCGTTTCCTGTTAAGTTTTAAAGGACTTGGCCATGTGAGGTCGAGCTTTGTCATGCTGAAAATCACGTTTCGTGCCCCTCTGCGTGTTGTGGGCATTTCTCGCGCAGAGCACCACCAAATACAAAACATAACCTTCGCAGCGTGAAGCATGACTGGCAGCCCCCATTACTTTCTTTTCTTGGGATTGGTGTAATGAATGTATTTTTTTTTTTTTTTTTTTTTTTGTCGCTGAAGCAGTTGTTCACAGGCGAAAAAACGACGCTCAACGTCCCTTGGCTTCAACTCATAAGGAACCCAAATTCCTTGACTTTGAATCATTTCCAACGGATGCCATGGCTTGGAAATGACTTGGCGGATAACTTCTGACACTGAAGCACGCTATACCTACGTTTGACACGGGTCCCCATCAAGCAAGATTTTTCGTCAACATCGTCATCAAAATCATGCTCTTTTTCTTTTTAATTTCTTCAATTGTCGTGTTCTTTTTCAAAAAAAATAAAAAAAAATAAAAAAAAAATAATAATAATTTCTGTACTTAATCTAATCTCAAATTATAACCCTCTAACGTAATTATAATTGTACTACTTTGTGTATCAATTTTATGAAATTAACAAAACTTTCAGTAAACTAAGGCGCAATCTAACGCAATTGGGATTTTAGGAAAAAAGAATTTAATTTAATATACATAACACTTAACTGTCTTTTTCCGCAAATTAAATTCAGAAGTACAAAATATTTAAACAAAATTACACTCTGTAAAATAAAATTTTTACAAAAATTATTGGAAAACTAGCGGACCCGGCGAACTTTGACTCGCCACAATTTAACGCCTTCAGATAAACTCTCGAGTAATAATAAAACACAGATAGTTCAAATTTCAATGCGATTTATTTGAGTGGAATCGAAATCAGTAGAGAGCGATATGATGAACAATGTTTTTTGATTTGTTTTCCGGCGCAAAAACAAACAATGAAGACGGTTTCCCAACACGCGAACAGGCAACGTACAGCTGACCGTGCGAAAGACAGGGAAATTCGAAATTAATCCCCCAGACTTCCAACGACTGGCCTTGCGATTTATTTATTGTCTTCGTAAAAGCCAATCGAATGGGGAACTAAATCCGCTTAAATTGGAATGGAAGATCAATTGGAATTCTCGGAATTCGTGGAATAAGGACTTCTTCTTCTTTGAATCTGCCCTCGATAATCGTCGCTTGAATCAAATTGTTCATCAGTTTCTTGATGGACAACCGCGTACCGTTGCACAATTTCGGATGATTCAGATTCCGCAACATGATTATGATCGATCCTACCTTCAGCTGTAAATTATGCCGCGGGTGTTCCTGGCACATCAAGCGAGTTCAAAAATTCCGTCGGATAGTTTGTCGCTTCATCCTCTTCGGTCACGCTGTCAACGGATTTGTACGAATGCAGTTCCCCAGTGATTTTACTTTGAATAATCAAATTCAAGTTATCGACGTCCTTGTTCTTCGCTGCTAGTATTGCCCTTTCACTAATCCAATCGAGATTTTTATAATTTTGTGCAATGCCGGGGAACACTTTGGTGATGAGTTCCTCCTTCGACGATGTGAACGATGTGAGGTGGTGATTGTGCAGCGCGAACTTGTGCAATATGGGCACGTCTCCATCCATTATGTTCTGCGCGTTCCTCTTGCATTTGATTATCACGGAGTTTCTGACTAATCATTGCACTACGTGTACGAAGTCCACGATTTGATCGTCTAATAGGTGGCATTAGTCAAATAACTCTCCCTGAAATGGAATAAAGTCCTTTTTGGAATAAAGTCCATCTGTTATTTGTCTCGTTAACTTCTCCACCCAAAATTCACGCAAAACATATTTTATCGCAATAAATTTCGTAATTTTCCGAAATTTTCCGAGATTCACAACGAATTTTCCACTTTTATATCGCGCAAAATCATCAAATCATGTGATAAAATGCAAAATTTCGTCGAAACAAATTGAAATTTTTCACACTTTTCCGAAATTTTTCGTGTTTTCCACTAACAGTTTTCTATTTTGCCATTCGAAAAGACATTCCGGAACAATTGCACACAAAATTCCATAAAAAAATCAATTTTCGATTTTTTCAATTTTCCGACTTTTCCGGAGGGTTTTCCCAAAATTTTCTTTCGTAAAAACCTTCTCCAGGCAATTACGAACAATTGAGAAAAAATTTGAGCCAAATTGGTCCAGGCGTTCTTGAGTTATGCGCTTACCAAATTGGTTTATCCGTCACACTTTCACTATGAGAAGCGACATTTTCGCCAGTGCGTACATATCGATTATGTGGAGACCTGAACACGTCTGTAATGCTTTCAGTCTCTTTAAATTTTTGTACAATCTTGCCAATTGCTTGCACAGTAGTGGTGTGCAAAAAAGAGCAGACTGTTCTTTTTTCACTGTGATTGCAAAGTCACAGTTGGTCACTGTGATTGAAAATAGCAAATCACTGCGATTGCTCTTTTTTCTACTAAACCAATGCCACTCTGTTAAAAGAACAATCCGCTTTGGCAATCTGATTGGAAAATCACAGTATTCGCAGTGAATCGCTGCGATTACTCCTTGCACTACTTCTTATATACTGTGATTCAGTTAGATGTGTGACTGAATCACAAGGTGCGCTTTATATTGTGATTGGTCTTTTTAACAACACAGGAATGGCTATGGTAGTTGCTCGAAAATGTGTCTATCAAAGACGGCGTTGCATGTTTTTGTAGGAATATACAGTTTGATACCAAACACAACGACAGGTTGTTCCTTAAGTTACATGAATTGTTGTTTTTGTTATTTTATTGTTTAATTGAAAAATACATGAATTGTTTTCTGTTTTACTTAATATTTTTCTGTTACTTTGTTCATATGTATTTAAAAAATTGTTCGGCAAAGTCATCAACCGTAATTTTTAGTTGTTTCTGTTTGCAGTGCATTTGTTTTGTTCTCCTTCAAGGTTTGAGCGCTTTACGCTACAAATCGCAGTTTCAATCACCGTTTATAATCACTGTGATTGACAAATCGCAATCACAGTTTTCACTGTGATTGGCAAATCACCGTTTTGCACACCTCTATTGCACAGTACGTCGGTTTGAATAACCATTTTAGTAGTAAGTTTTAACTATTCTTACTCGTTTTTCGGTTCGGTTGTTAAACAACTCATATTCGTAAATGGCAAACATTTCACTAAATAAACAACACTTCAGATGACAGGCATTTAATAGGTGACAGCTTTGCCAGACCGGCGGTTTTGAACCCACTAAATGGATAACCCTGTACTTGCACTAAGTCCCTCTGAATGCAAATCAAATCTTTTTCTTTCGCTTCAATTGATTACAGGTATTTAAGTTTTAAAGGTGTTTTTAGCCTTGTAACTAGATCATTCCCAAAAATGTCTTTAATGTGAGGTTAGGTTATATATTATGTAATTCGTAAAGCTGAAAAATTTAATTTCCATAAGTCGACCGATTTGTATTGGAGAACTTAGAATTTACTTCACCAAACATGTGATGTGCCCCAAATTTGACTGAGTTGAGCCCATGTTCTTGAAAGAAATAAAGCTTAAAAATTATGTTAAATCGACTATTTGTACGAGAAGGGACGTGCCAATTTTTCTCGCGCTTTACAACAAATTATCAGTCAATTCACAGGGTCTGTTTTAATAAATGCTTAGCGTGTGCCAAATTTGAATGAATTTTGTGCAACCGAATCGGATGTTTGTATAGAAGGTACGGGAGGAGGCGGGCCAAATCCATCTTTCTTCGTTCTCTGAATTAAGCTTACCAAGGGTACGGTGTGTGCCAAATTTGATTGAATTCTGCACAACTGCTTGAGCGGTATGAATCCAAGAATATTGGATTAAATCGATCATTTACATGAGGAAAGCTGTAGAAGAAATGTAATGTTGAATCCGTCTAGTTACGGTGCAAAGGAATTAGATCAAAGATTATGGTTTGCAAATTTCTTAGCCGATTCGTGTCAATTCTTCAAAGAATATTAAAAATGAAATATTTCCCATGTTGGAGGAATCGTAATCTGGATTTGATATTTGAAACACCCAGAAATATCTATCAACTTGGAACTACTTTTTGACTAAGTATTTTTGAAATTAAAGCACAAATATATGCTATGAACGAATCTGCGATGTTGGTCCAGGGACGATTCTTATTGACCATTTTAATCCATATCCTAATATATAACCATAAATATGGCATTGCCAATCTTGGCTTCTTCGCTCCCACAATACGCAGCTGTCATCGGAATTTGGCTACCTTTACGTACATTTTTTGGTTGAGTCGTGCACCATTATTATTATTATTATTCCCATGCCTTTTTTCTCCCCAGATACCGCGCGAATTGGGGTCCATTTGCAGTTGAACGTGACGGTGGTCTCGGCCATAAGTCACTTCAGCACTGTTTTCTTTTCACTCATTTTATCGCCCCCTTTACTATTATTTTTGTCCCTCACACGATCATTCCAAAAATATTCTCATGACCCTGCACGTTTCCAGAGCTACCGATTTCGACATTTCGTGAATTTCCCCGCATAGTCCCAAATCATTCAGATGTTGGGTCACTGAGTTCGTCACTATTCCGGTTCTAGAGATTATTACGGATATAATGCATACACTAGTGAGATGTTCCCTTTGCCTTATTTCGAGAGCCAGGTCAGCATATTTGGATATTGTTTCTGCTACTGTTCGACTAATGTTTTCTGAAAGAGGTACTGCAACACCTATGACATATCCAACTCTTTCGCATTTATCTACCCTGACAATGTCTGGCCAATTCGGAATAATTGTCCTGTCAGTCGACATAGTACGATCGTAGTATAATTTGTAATTATGATTTATGAGTACTTCCTCAGGCTGATACTTATAATAAGGAAACTTTTCCTCATTTGGTGAATTATCTTTGCCACGTTGTTCTGGCGTCTGAGATATGCTGTACTCTGCTCTGCAATGGCAAGCATCCATTAATGAAATGTTTTGTAGTGTCTGCATCTTGACCACATAGTCTGCATCTGCTGTCAATGTCCTCATGCAGGATGACTCGTCTATAATGCCTGGTATGCATTATTCCATCCTGTATTGCCATTAGAAACGCTTCTGTCTCCAGGAACAGTTGGCCATATTGAAAACATATTGTTGATGAATCTCTATCCACACCAACTAATTCCAATTGATGTGGAAATCTACCATGTATAAAATTATGTTTCCATTACTCAATTACATCGGCACTAACCAAATTTTCAAGAGGTGCGAAATTTAGTGATGAAAGTTTCAGTGGTGTGTGGTTCTCGTCCAGATTCATCAATATGGAGTACCTGCAAATTCTTTGCATTCAATTAGGTGAGCATAACCTCTTTATTCTGGCTTGACATCGCTTTTTCAGGTTTCACTAATAGAAGCACGGTGGATTCCCCTCATTTCCCCTATTTCAAGATATATATAGGATTGGCCGGACTCTAACATCTCTATAATTCCGTCATTGAGTGTAAATCCCTGCGAATGTACCATTCGACCTCTTATCATCTAAATATTTTTGCATTTTTCGACACCAAACTGCATACATATATCGTTAATGAACTTTTTAACAATGTCCAGCAGGTTCAAAAGATGGTATTTCGATCTTGCGAACAATTTGAAATCATCCATATACAATAGGTGGGTTACTGCAGATTATCGCTCCTGATATTTAATGCGATATCCATTGGGAGAGCCATTTAATGCTCCACTAAGTGGCACAAGGCCTAGACAAAACCACAACGGGCTAAATGTGTCTGCCTGAAAAATTCTTCTATTTATCCGAATTTCTCTAGTGCTTAACCTATTAACGATGTCCCTGGGGATTTTGGGGCTGCATAATATAGTTTTCCTTCTCGAGTATTCTGTAGAATTTTCGCTGACTAAATGTAAAGAGCTTATTTTCATACCTCCTGCTCTTGCTCACAAGATATCTTCTCAGTCTACTACTGACAGCCTGCAATCTCTGAGTACGATGATAAATAATCTCATCAAGCATTCTTGGTGTCAATGGCTCCATGTTTTGGG
Source organism: Philornis downsi (assembly GCA_019455685.1). NCBI lineage: Eukaryota > Metazoa > Arthropoda > Insecta > Diptera > Muscidae > Philornis > Philornis downsi. The sequence continues at coordinate 1,780,567 of JAHXMU010000027.1, read as the reverse complement.
ATCCTAAAATTCGCCTAACTATCCAAATCAGATGGTGTGAACGTTCTCCTCTTTTGTATTTGGTCAGCCTTCCAATTTCCACCGCAGTCTGGCCTTTCTCCCCTTAAGCCTGCGCTGCCATGACGGTTTGTTTATTCTGTTCGGATGTAGGCTACTTTCCGTTACAATACTCATGCCACACATTTTACACAGTTATAGCGGCACAGTATTCAACGCTATGAACTTGCTCCATACTATCGTCTTCCCTAAGGAGATTTTTCGCAATAATATTCAGAAAAGACAAGCTATTGCCAACGTTTTTATTAACCCTTATCCTGGGAATTTGCGGTCTGCTTATTGGATCCAACATTCCATATTCTAGGGTGGCTTCTGCAAATGTGTCTAGGACAGTTTGAAAATACGGATCTACATGAGGATTTAAAGATTCTCACAGATTAGCAAATTGGTCGCCGTTGTTCCCTGGCTGACCGTAACCTTCCTCTTGGGGGACCAACGATTCCGTAATTCGCGCAATTTGATATCCATTATCCTCAGGTGTCGGATTTGACCCTAAATTGTTCACACCAATTGACGACCTAGTCATGCTTTGGTTGGATGATCTTATTTCCACCTGTATCTCCCTTGATATCTCCGTCAGTTCTACCTGAGATACGTATTATGCGGTATTCTGTTCATTGAGACTATTCTGTGGATGTAAATATTTCGAAATGAAGTACAGACGTTAACGACTTCGATACCCTGTTAAGTTGGTGCCACATCTAGTGGCTTTATTTATTTCATTGGCCCACCTTATATGCTGTCTAGGTAGGCCCGCTAGTGTGGTCGAAGACAAAGAAGTCCTCGAAACAGCCGGAGCGGGTTCAGGTATAGTTGACAATGAGTCACTATGATTTTGCAGACTACGGTTGATTCGATTTCCCCCGGTGGGCAACATCCGCAACATAGCTCCACCACTACCGACTCGCATGCTGCTCCCTCCAGCGGTAGTTCCAGAGTTCGCCGGGCGCCCCTGGTTGGCGATAGTCTTATTACTCTATTTCTTAATATTCGCTCCATTTATTGGGTTGGTTTATAGTTTTCCTTCTATGTTTTGGGTTGCTCTTAGTTTCATTGCCCATCTTGGGTGTCCCTGACGATACTTACAGTATCAGCGGTGTCGCCCCTAGAATCATTGCAATAACTTGGCCCCCCACCTCGTCAAGGTGGCAATTATTATTATTATTGTTATTATTATTATTAGTATTAGAAATGGAGAACGCCGACAAATGTTTCAATATAGCCCCTAACACGAGTGAAGATACTGGGCTTAGTTACTGTTTCCATAAGACACACTTTGATTTTATTTATGTCACATTCTGTTTAGTTCTGTCATGTTCTAATATTTATCTGCAATTGATAATTTCTGTGCGTGTTTCGGCGCAGGCTCCACGCAAATGAAACTAATATTACGAATGGAGTAGCCGCTCGAAGTATTACCAACTTCATACTGCTATAGCAACCAAGCGGCTGATAGCAGCGGTCTCAATTTTTGACAAGCATCAATGTGTTTTGTCGAGTACAACCCTTTGGAAGCATATCGTTTTACATCGCAGTGAAGAAAAATATCCAAACGGAATTCAAACGCAACAGTGTTGTTGCTTTGTATTTGGTTGGAAAATCGCAATCAGACAAAATGTTGTTGTGTTGGATCTTCAAGCGTTACAATGACCCTAAAAGCAACAAAAAACAGCATAATCCACTACAAAAAGCAGTCCCACTGGCGAAAAACTTAAATGTGTCCATTCGTAGCATGTAGTGCATATTAAAAAATTGATTGAAGCCCTACAAAATCCAAAAAGTGCAAGATTTAACACCTGTACAAACGCTTGTACATTGGTGTTGAATTTGTTAGAATTGGTTAGAGTGGAAATCTGAATACCATTTAGACAGGCGAGTTGCTTTGCGAAAGCAAGCGTCTGCATCAGCGATGATATGGGTCGCCACAACTGCCATAGTATGCTCACCAGAAGTATTCATTGAAAGTAACGAACCTACCGTGAAAAGATTTTAAAAAATACTATTGGGTGTTTCAACAAGACACGCACCATGCCATAAAATCCGATATTTCGATATTTCTATAAGAAAAAGTTGTCTGCTTCATTACTTTCCAAAAAAAATACCCCCATATTAACCGGATTTAAACACGATGGATTTTTGAAATGATTCATTCTGAGTGCCAAAGTATTATTCTTTTAGTGGTTCCAAAACCATCGGTCTAGCAAGGCTGTCAGCTGTTCATTACCTATCACCTGAAGCGTTATTTATTTAGTGGAAGGTTTGCCATTTACGAATATAGCAAAAAGAGCGGATTTTCAGTATAAAATATTTCAGAACATGCTGCCATGTTTATAACACTTCGCAATTGAGAATTTAGGCGTGGAGCTAAATAACAAAAATTGCTTTTTAAAAATGTTACCTTTTTTTATAAAAATTGGACTGAGTCCACTAATATGTGTAATTTCCAGCATATAAACACACATATTTAATTGCAAAATTCTCCATAAGCATTTTTATATTCATCTCACTTTTAGAATAAATTATGAATAAACTGAAAGAATTCCCTGAACAAAAATGTAACACAATTTATTTGCTTACGTTTACATGAAGGCAGAAGTACTTCGCATTGTACAAAGAAAATTAGTTACTAATAGACAGATGCGTGTCGGTTGAAATTGACGCTGCCAATGAGGATTGCCAACATTTGCCCTATGTATAAACCTCTCTATATAACTTAAGCAGGGGGGGGAATTGTATTGAACACAGAAGACGCTATGCAATTTTCGATTGAAAGTCTTTTTATGTATTGGCCATTCACTGTGAGTTGTTCGGAATTCTTTCGAAATTCCTAATAGTGCGGAAATAGAATGATTGATTGGCATTTCCAGGGAAAATAACCACTGAAACAATAAAAATACGGGAATACGATTTACACAACTTAAATGTAACGAAAACCAACCTATTTCACAAATATTATTTGCAAGGGATCATATAATGCCATGACGACTCGTTTTATTCCTGTAAGTATACACATACGTATAAGATACACATGTATTTCACATATGTATATACTTCCTACACATCTATGTTAACACAATTCATTTTAATGAATATTTGTGTATATGGTTGTCCAATCCCCATAAGCAATTTGAATGCCATGAAAAGGCTTAAGTATTTCCTTGCCTAATCCTTTGTAGATTTATTTGCTTTAAATTGGCACAGAAAGTGATTTTTAACAAATAAATGCCCAAATATTCAAATAAATCAAATATTGTTTTATGTCCCTTTGTCATTATCCCCTCCTCCTCCTTCAGCCTCTTTACTGAGAAATCCCTTGCTTGATAGTGGATGAAAACATTATAGCACAAGTCAAAAACGAAAAGTGATCCAAACTGAGATTGGGTCCAAGTTGAAACGAAAATCCAATACCGTATTATTGAAGCATTAACCTTTTTACGCATCAGGAATCATTCGGATTTCAAGAAATAAGAGAAAGGCCAAAAGACGTTGAAAAGGACAATAAGTAGCAGTAGCAGAACTTAAGAACTTTTGCTTTAAGGTCAGTCAAAACAACTCCCGTTAATACATAGACTGTCCAGTGAACGGACTGTTGATGACATTGACTGAATTGCTCGCATTCAAAGGTCATTTCATTTATAAGCAAGCATTTGACGTACGCACATAAAAATCACACATAAGAACATACGGCTATATGTGTTTAATATCTCAGCAGCGAAGATTGTAAAGGGTAGTAGTCACAGGCCTTTTTTGAAAGCCTATTTTTAAAGCTACACCAACTTCCTATATAGGCTCACTTGCACAAAAAAATCCGACGCACATTTCATTTCTGATGGATTTAACACACCTTTCACTGCCCTTTCTATCGTAAACGACCATCGACTGAAAGTAAAGAGGATGTCTTTGTTACCTCTATTGGAGAAACTATGTCTGATTTTGAGTTCGGTTTATGGTTTATTATATTTTTTTTTGTAAATTAGACAACCTCGGAAAAGAATACCAAAACGGTTTATTCCGTACACTAATCGAAAGATGCTGTTAGAAAGATAATAACTCACACAGTTTTGGTAATGCTTGATCTAATATTTTTTGATGGAATCCAGCGAATACCAAATATGCGAAATTCCATGTTTTTTCTTCTATAAATGCAGAAGAGCAAATAAGGCTGATGATAATTTGCATCGTGTTTATAGTCCTCATATTATAACAGTCGACTATGGTTTCATCGAATCTTTCCTGTAATTTTGATGTTAAACATGCACCACGATATTGAAGGCCAATTGTAGAAAATGACAGTAGTATAACAAAGATCAGCAAGTCCGTACAAGTTGTACAAAAAGATGTTTGGAATCAGTTGAATAGGCTGCTTACAAAAAGAAGCCCGATGCAGCGAATCGCAGCTAGGCCGCAACAAAATCAATTCATTTCTGAAGCGAATTGTGACTGGTGGGCGAAAACGGTCGTGTTCGAAGCAATCGCCCAGAAATTGGTAGCTTTGGTCAGTAGTACGGGTATTGTATTCCACCAGGGCAACCACAGAAGACACACATAGACAGTAACTCGCCAGAAGCTCCACGAGATTGGATGGGAGTTTCTTATACATCCATCTTATAGTCCGGACTTAGCACCAAGTGATTACCTTTTATTCCTTTTTTATTCTTTCTTCTTTCTTTTATTCCTTTCAAAATGGCAACAAATTATCGAACGGTACATCTTAGATCATTCTATGCTAAATAAAGCCTTCATATCATGCAAAAATATTAGATTTCTTTTTACTACAACATTATTTGTAGAAATTCCACTGATAATGTTCTTGGAGTATATGCGAGAGAGATGGACACTTTATTTTATACAATATTTTCAATTTATACAATTAGTCAACAGTTCCTATAGTTGTGACTCTACAAATATGTACAACTTGAACTAAATGAAATAAATGGGTGATATAGCTAGAGATCACATTGATGTCCTATTATTGTTCAATATTATTTGGAATTTCATCATGGAAAGATTTAACCCAAATTATTGAGCTATACTACGAAAATCAGCATTCAGGTGGAATGTGTTTCATCGAGAAATTTGAAGCTTAATTTTCAGTGTTGCATAACACGTTGTCACATAGGCTACATCTACCATATAGTGAAGAATAAATAGCGGCGATTGATGAAAGACTACGCAATGACCGATGACTACGTCAATAAGCAAAATTGTTCTATGCAGTCTGAAGGCATCATGAATTGCGTTGGAGGTCACCGTTACTCTTATTATTCGCCGAATATCAATAGTGCCAGATTGCATCGTGGCGTGCGCACTATGTGCAGATGAAACCAAGCTAGTATAGTCAATATGTCTGAAGCTATATCAAAACGTAGGATGATATAGCTGATTCTCAAGGGGTTCGTTCTTAGTATAATCAATGATTGCAGCCTGTACCGTGTTTAGAAGAATAACTGGACCGAAATCGGTTCTTATTTGATCGGTACAGATATTTCTGACTGACATATCAAAATATATCCTGCACCACATGTGGTGTTGAGTGTAAAATATTCTTTGAAATACTTGGATGAATACAGTTTACCTTCACTAAGGATTTCAATTAGAGTAACATTGATCTTTGCTACTTTCTGTAAGATCAGAGAGACCAAGATCAGACAGATCAATGCAATGGAAATTTCTGCTTGCAGAAGCGGTAAAACCAATCTTGCGCTCTAAATTTGGAAATGAAATCTAGCATCATGAACAAGATTTGTTTTTGACCCAATATTGTCTTCTAATTGCATATTATCACTTCACAAGATTTCTTAATTAACACCGTTAGAAAAGAAGTACGAAAAATCAGAAGAAGAAGAAGAAGCACCAGAACAGTTATATATGGCGATGCTGGTCTTCACCCAATCCTACTTCAAATGCATATGGCCCATAAATAGCATTCCCTAAGTTTTCTCTCCTACCCCACAAAATGATTAACCTAGTCCATAACTAGATTGTGATGATGATACAATCTTATTATTGATAGAATCTTCTATTTACAAGTTATGATAGAGCAAGAATTAACAAAAGAAAATAAATATGGATTCATGGAAAAAAACGAATTGATTCATCGGTTCGACCAATTATATTAACCAAGTGTGTTAAACATCAACTGTTGCTGTATGATGGGATTGAAAATTATGAAAAACAAACTCACCCGTTTCAGCTTTCAGAAGAGTGTACAATCCTATGACTAGACTGTTAAAGAATTGGCTAAGATAATGATCAAATTCCTGCGTAATTCCAGAATTTAAAAGCTGACTTCCAAAAAACCGAAGTCGTGTTATACAAGAAATAAACATTAATTTACAAGAATTAAAAAAAAAAAAAACAAGAGAGAAACTTTGAATAATGGTAAAATTCAGATCACATTAGTAACCGTCGTTAAATAATTTAACTATAGAATAGTCACTATCACGAGGTCAGAGGAAAGGGAGATTGGTCTCAATTTGGAGGCAGAATTAACACCTCTTTTTTCGACTTCTGTCGCTAGAAATCACTGCAACTCAGTCGTTCCAACTTGGCTAGTCTGACTTTTGCATTACGTCTACTCGTGGCCAAATAAATATGGCTGTTCGTATGGGACAGCTTGCGCAAATAATTTGGCCCCGGTTAAAGTTGGGTCTTCTTCAGAACAACCAAGTGAAAAATCCAGAGTGTTGGGAAATTCACAATAAGTATGCGGATTACGTTTTAAAAATTTTAAACGCTGCTTTCGTTTCACAATAAAGCAAACAAAAATTCAAATATTTATGTGAATATCGTACAATACAACTCCTCAATTCAAAGTTAAAAGACAAACTGAAAATTTTTGGCGACAGAGCCGTGCTGCACATACGATATGACAGATTTGACATGAACTACTTTTAAAACTTTAATTTTAAAACTTTAACCTATTCATTTGAAATTACGCATATTGTAATATTTTAAACCGGCTAGTACAGTTAATGGTAGAGGGGCATTTTTTCCAAAACTTTTACAAACAAATTACCGCATATTGCACGTTTCAAGATTTTTGATATCTCACTCAGTGACTATACCTCACTCAGAAATTCCGGTATCTGACATACTAATTTAAAATTAAGCAACTCTTAATATTTTTGCGGATCATAACGAAACTTAAGAACCTGGTGGTACCTTAGAATACTCCACACACTCAAATCCAAAGGCCTCCTGAAAACTTCTAACCGCCGTTGGGATTTTATGAATTGTTTGGTATGCGTGAATGCGTACGTTAACACATTAGGCCTGTCTTTATGCTGCGGTGGTAATAAAAATGGGACAGAAAGCAAAACAAAAGCAAGATAATCTAATAAAAACGATACACAAACACAAAGCACGCAGTGAGCATACAAAAATACCTTGCTTACATATAATTTGGCCTCTGGGAACCAGACGAAAGACATTTTAATATTGTTCCTTTGCACAGTGGTCAAAACATCTCCAAAATGGACAAAGAATTCTATGCACAATCAGAGCGTTAGGTGATAAATTGTTCTTTATGGTCACAATTTTTCATATTTATTGTTACTAAGGTATTCAGAAAAGAAAATGAGTTTCTTTGGGTCGATTTCGAGTGAAGATTTTTTCGAAGATATTGTTTTTAAATTATCTGTTTCATTGATCTGATAAGTTGGTTTTTGAAAATTTTGCAGGCATATGTTAAGAATGACAAATTTTGATTACATATAGTCGATATTTGATTAACGACAAGGTCGATTGGAAGTGCATATGCGATATATTTTGGAGGAAAATGTTGTTCCCAAATGTTATTACCGTTACATACAGCTATAGTAATGCAATGTCTGGAAACCTGGAGCCAACCAACACATATATGTGGTGTTGTATTTATTTAAAAATGAATAAAGGCTAAAATAACATACTAAACGAAGCCGGAAGTTCTCTGCTTAGAAATTATAGAGGAAACCAGATTTTGTGTCATTTTCTCAAATTTGTATATGTCGCACCCAAAGAGGCAATGAAGTTCATTTTCGCTAAATGCTTGATCCTTTCTGAGTTATACTGAATTTAGCGCAATTAAACAAAATTTTAATTTACGTCCAGCACAGACATTTCGATCAGATGAGCTGGCTAACATATGAATTCCCTCAATGTCCACATTCTTTGTTGTGGGTGCCAGAAGAGGTATTAACAGTTGATTCGGTCTTATAAAAAATACTTTGAATTAAACAACAAAAATATAATTTAATGAAATCTTTCACTTAGAAATTATAATTTTTTTCGTCAGTGTGATATTCTAAACTACGTGCTGATATAGTCCTCGCCCATTCCAGGAATACTCGAATGTTTACAAAATGATGTGTTGCGTGCTACACTACGAGTACGTAGAATTGAAAGAAATGTATGAATGTAGGAATATTTGAATTCAATTAATTGCCAGAGAGCGCGTGGTCATCCGGTGAGTTTTTTCAAATTTTACTAATCATTGTAATGCAGTACAGTAGCCAAAAATGGAAAAAATTTCAGCTTATGAATTAGGGTTTATAGTAGAAAAATTCAAGTTCGTAAATGTCCAAAAGAGATGTAATTACTTGGTCGACTATATCCTAGCTTTACAGAGAGTTATAAATTAATATATAAAAAATTAGAAATTAATATACAGCAGCTTACTTGTTAGAAATTTTAAGAAGATTTGTAAGGTTTTGCGGTTTTCAGTTATCATGTGTACCAGTCAGCCAGTCTGATATACGGACATCGTTCAACAGACTTAAAAATAAATGAAACATTTGATCAAACGATACGAGACGAAAATTAATATTTGGACGGCGATTTTGTTTCCTTTAATTTAACAACGAAATAGCAAAAGTATCGGAAAGAAAAAATTAGTTTATTCCGATTATGTATCACGTCAATTAAAGTATATTTCAGAAGGAATAATAAACAAAAAGTAAAACGAGTGAGCGAATGCTTTGTCATTGTTTTTCTTTGTCTGGTTACAGTGATTGATTCTTGTTCCAGTTTAGAACTTAAGAAAATGTTTTCGGAAGTCCTTACGATGTGTCTAATGCAGTTCCGGCGAAAGCCCCGATATTTAAACGTCTGTAATAAAAATGAAGATTTCACTCTTATCTAAAAGTTAAGGCAATTCAAATGTTTTAATGTATCGGGTGGTTCGGAAAGTTCGAAATTTATTTACAAATTTACATAGAAGAAAACAATTACTTTAGTTTATTATATAATTCCTCCCCTTTTTAATAACTTCTCCCAACCTCTCTGGGAGCTCTTTAATTCCTCTCTCATAAACCTCGCGTGTTTTTCTGATAAAAAAAGGTTCGATTCGATTTTTCACTTCCTCGTCGTTATGGAAATTCAAATCCTTCAAATGGATGCTCAGATTGCGAAAAAGGTGATAATCGGGGACGGGACGAGGCCTGGGGAGTACAGTAGGTGAGGTAAAACTTCTTACCCAAGCTCTGACAGTTTCTGACGGGTCCACAAGGCAGTGTGAGGCTCCGTGAACAGTTGAGACTGATTTTTTGATTATTTCAGCTATTTCCCTATCTGTTACACGGGGATTAACAATACTTAAATCTCTCACCACCTCGGTGAACAAATCAATAAATAATCGTATGATAGCTGGTCCCGGAAGAGAAAAACTGAATAACTTAACTCATCAAGACAAGACTGATCCTAGAATTTATATGGGGAGTTGTACCGACAACCAATATTTTATTTGCAAGACTATTTGCATAATATGAACACCATATGCCGAATATTGCCTAACTCAACAACTGAAAATAAAAAATGCTCGACAAAAATTACTAAATTGTTTGTGTATTCCAAACGCTTTGAGTTTTTCGAAAGATGGCGAAAGAAGCACCATTCCGATTTCATGAAGCTTTTGCAGAGGATCCAGTGATGAAACAGCCACGATGTGTACTTGTGTATTTTTTCCTAAAAATCTTTTCGCAAGTGTTCCTTACATCAACTTTTTTATTTCTACATTTTTGATTGTTTTCCATTTTTCGATTGATTTTTCGTAAAGAATGCGGTTAATCAGTTTGTTGAAATTTTAAAGAGTACTAATTTCTGGCCAAACAGCCTGGTCAGCCGACCTCTTCGAGGCAGTCTGACCTGAGGGTTAAGCAAATGCAAGACTGTTCGTATCGAGCAGATTCCACAATGTTGTTCAGCTTGATAGGCGGCAGCTGTTGCTCGTTGCAGAGACACCAGTTGCTGGACCGCTAGAGGTTGAAAATGGGTGTAGGTCAGCTACACGGTCTGAGCAGAGGGCTGACAATTGCGGTAGCTTTCCCCCAAAAGTGTAGGCTCCTATTCCAAGATAGTCCAAGTCAACTTGGCATTGTAATATGCCCAGTGTGATAAGCACGTCGTGGATAAGGCCCTCACGGCAAGATTTACGTAAAGCCCCGTAGGCTTTGCCGTCGCCAATTGGGGCGATGTCTTCACTTGTCACTCAGAACCAGTAACTTGTAGAAATACTTCCTCTGTAATTGCTGTGCAAAGTAGAGAATATGTGACATTCTTCACCGTACCAGGATTGTCTGAGCTCTGCTCTCCATACTCCATTACGGGTTTTACGGCATTTTATTTTGACTGAATAGAATATGTTGAATATGTTGTGAAGAACTTTAGTTCAAATAAAAAAATGTTTCAAATAAAATTGGCATTTCTTATTTGAATCTGAGATGTCATTTTTATTTGGAATTCATACAATTTAAAACAAAGACCATATATTGAACACATGATAATTCCAATTTTGCAATATCTCTT